>JAMKCH010039150.1:0-14003 GCA_023653785.1 Ophioderma brevispina
AGCCAGTCTTTATTAAAATTAATTGTTGTTTTCTTGTTTAAACTGATCATATTCACATTTTAACTGATAATAAAAGTTAACACTGCTACCTCCCTTCAATATGACCAGAAATTTATGTCCTTCAAATACTAAAATGGTGAGTGCCGGTCACGTGTGTGACATTGGTCATTACGTGTGTGACATCTCCATTGACTTATAACACAAAATTGGTGACCATTGTTAATGTGCACCAAAAACGAAGTTGTAATAAAATCTTGTGTATTTCCATATTCTCAACTATTTCAAACACTTTCATTACAATGTCATCAGTTTAGAAACTTGCAAAGAGCATGTTAATCTCGTATGCAGATTCCTGGGTTGAAATAGTAGGCAAGTCTGCTCTAAAATTTTGGAACTACCCCAAACTTTAAACGACACCTGGAAATCAAGTTTAAGCCAGGTCTTTATTAAAAATTAATTGTTTGTTTTCTTGTTTAAACTGATATCTATTCACCATTTTAAAAACTGATAATAAAAGTTAACACTACTAACTCCCGTCAATATGACCAGAAATTATGTCCTTCAAAATTACTAAAATGGTGAGGTGCGGTCACGGGTGGGACAAGTAATTAACTTTTGAAAGAAGAAAGTTCTAAACCATTTAGGATGTATAACAGAACGGTACATATTCGTCCCTAAACTTGGCCTTGACAAGAAATATAAACATTATTGAGGCAGGGGTTTTCTAGTAATAAAAACTTCTTTGTCTTTTTGGTCACGTGTGTGACATACCGAAGTCAATTAAAATTCTTTGTTAATTACTTGGCTATTTCCTATTAATTTGTAATTTTTCCAACATAATTTTGAAAATTGAAGTCCTTTGGGATGGGCAGTATTTCATACAAAATGAATAGCTATTCACTATAAAACTAAAGAAGCAAAATGGTGTAATAATATCACGTTTTTATCCCAAAATATTAAACACGTTCATTTATGCAAATGAGGGTATTTGAGTTGAACATATTGTTTAAAAATATCATGTAGGAAACGTGGAAGGATGGTTAACACCATTAACTTCATTTTTTATCAAAAAGGTTTACTTTTTTGAAGAATGACACTAAATACAAATTCCCAATGATTCAACAACACGGCTGTTTCTCAAATATTCTGACGTCATGCTATCTCTATCGATACGGGCGGCGAATTTTCCTACACAGTTTTGTAAATGCCTTAGCCGTTCGTTGCTAAAATTAAAGGTTATAGTAATCAATGATTTTTTAAAAATTTTTACTGGAACTAACATGATGACATGCCTAATTTTGTTGAACATGACCGTTGACCCTTTAACCGTTGCTTACTCAAGCATTTACCATTTAATTTTAATTTTAAGCTGTTTACGTAAAGAGTGTGTCAAAAACTATAAAATTCAGAACAGAATATTAAAAATATTACTTGTGTAAATCTACACTAACCTATGTACTCCATGAACGTCTAATTGTTTTTTCATCAATTCCATTTTACCCCATCCTATTTGAGTTTTGAGATCGAGAGATACAATCACTTAATTGAAATATAACTTTTATTTGGACCACTTTCACCTGGATATGTTTAATCTTGGTAAGTAGTGAACAGGTAGTGGACAGACATTGGATTTGGTGCATAACTTTAGAAATGTGAACAGAATAACATTTATATGTTTTAATTCGGATAGTAATATTGATTGTAAAAGTTGCATTGTGTCCCTGATTCAAGTTGAAGCATTACACATTTAGCATTTTGTGCATGTGTGTGTGTGTGTGTGGTTGTGTGTGTGTGTGTGTGTGTGTGGGTGGGTGTGTGGGTGGAAGGGGGTGTTTGTGTTATATATAAATATTACTTATTCATAACATGCAAGATGCTGGAGTATAACATATAATTAATTTAGGAAAGTACTGTATTTGACATTTTAAAACTTCTTAAAATTTAAATTGATTGTAAAGTATTTTTCTTTTGTTTTGGCGTTGATCTGTGACCTAAATCACCAAGCATGAAAAAGCAAATGACCGACTGGTAACAAGGTATAATTCATAACGCCCAGGTATCCTGGGTGATTTTAGTTAATGGGGCTCTTAATTGTGGCCTGTCCTCGACCAGAGATAAGAAGATCTCTGCGTGTAGGGATCTCATATTAGCTCGACAAACAAGACGTAGGTCACGTTTACCTAACAGCATCTTTTGTCACCATGACTTCATTAGAAAAATAGCTGCTTTTAATCAAAGGCCGGTAAGAATACTCATGTACCAAAAATGGATACACTACGTTACATTTTTCGTAGTGAGTTATCTATAGTTAGAAAAGATACACAGTGAGCCATTAAAAGTAAGAAAATTATTTTTAAAATACGGCAAAATTTTATTTGAAAATTTAAGTATTTTATGCAACATTTTGGCACGTCACAATTTTTTTTTTATTTCTCAAAAATTGTAAACAATTTTCCGTCCACATTCACTATCTGTGCGAATCATCATGTGACAAAATGATCTCTCAGCAGTGTTACATAGGCTGGTATAATATTCCATCAGAAATATAAAGATAACTTACTCAACACAGTGAAACACATTTTACTGAATTTGTATTGAATAAATCACTTTGGATATAAAGACAATTAATACTACTTGTTTTTTCTTTATCAAGGTCAGATTAAGTTAATGTAGACGTCTCTGCTGGTTGAAAAAGCTGTCTAAACAAAACAAAAAACATGAAGTACCATGAAATATGACTTTGTATTTATTGTCCTAACGAATGTGCTAAACTTAGACATTATATGTATAATGTATAAAAGCGAGCGAATGTAAGCAGCGATCGAAACATTACCTTCTGAACGCTTTACAATTTGCTGAACTTTGTGTAAAGGCGACGAAACATATGGCTGACATGTGTATACATGGTCCACCTGACAGATGACATACATTTGCGACAGAAATGGGTTACACATTAGTCTATCGTTCAGGAAACGGTTACAAAATCACAATTGCAAAATGTCATTTTAACAATATAAAGCAGGTGTTTAATATATTAATAACGTTTTTATCATAGACATGACAGAGCGGCCGCTTTGAGGATTGTTGATCCTTGTCCCCCTGAAAACTATTATAGTACGTGCAACCGCCACCTCGAAAACAAAATAAATCGTATGTGTAAATATACCGTTCTGATGTTTTTCGCTAGGAAAGCGTTGGGCACCTTTCGGACCTAACACCTATAGATAATATCTATCGCTCCTGTACCAACACTGGCTTGTTAGCTCAATTGGTAAGAGTTCCGCGCTGGTAATATGGAGGTTGCCAGTCCGAGTCCCGACATTTGCGCACATGTTTTATTTTTAACAGTTGCGTGCACTGGTTATCTCCATGGAAAGAGTTAATAAATGTTCATTTTGGTTACCAGTAAATCAGTCCAGGACAATCCATTCAGTGTTTATGCTGAGTTTAATATATGATTAACCCAAAAATTATACGTTACAATTTAGAAAATATACACAACAAATAAGGATTCGATAACCACCCCCCAAAAAATACAGCAGAACAGGGAATAAAATATTCGTTGAATATCTCACTACAAACTTACAAACTTCCCATTACAGATACTCGTTGTTGTAGAGCTTCGGTTCTGTAGGAGTTAAAGGTGAAACGTCTTAGGGAATTAGCAAAACGTTTGGCATTTCTTAAAGGGGGATTGTCCGATTTTTAAGTCTATAAAGTTTCATCTTGATAGAATGGCCTTCACCCCAAAACCCCATCTGTAAAGTTTCGCGCCGATATTTCAATCCATTTTGATGTGAGAGCCAAAAAACGTAATTTTGTAAGCCCATAGAGTACTTTGTAAAATTAATATTGGTCGACCAAAATGGAGTACATTTTCGCTCATAACCTCCAAACCAATCATTCTTTAGCAAACTTTTAGCAAACAATCTTTAGCCCTAAGATTTCATTAGGTAAATGAGAAAAATAGTAGTTTTCCTCAGATTTTGACCTCTTCCGGTAGAATATTTGGTCCTGGGGACAAGGCTATAAGCGATTGGTGCACGTTAGCCTATAAGAGATTCGCTTAGCGCTCGCTTAAAATTGTTGTATACCTGAGCCACACATATTTAGTTGATTCCTTATACAAATTTACAGCGTGGAAATACTACATATATTAAAAGCCAACACAAAAATATATAATCTGATATATTGGCCTCCCTGCAAAGCGATGTGTTCCAGAATTACTCATGGCGTACAGATCCGATGGATGGAAACATTTCGTCGCCATTATCGGACTGAAGTAGGAGGCATTTTACATTTTTATCTAAAAGTGGTGTACCAAATTCCATTTGAAACCTTGGCCATCTTAAATCTTGTATCAGAGTAACGACCGATTCCTTATCAATCTGAATTGTGTATGTTGTGGACGGGTATAGATATAAAACTGGATCGCTGACTCATTCATGTCAAACTGAAAATTAATGGCGACTTGATTTTCTTTAAATAACAATTTCCAATTTCAAGGTGATTCATTCAAGTGTGGATCTTTCTGTTGGATGGTTGTGGGAGGATTTGCGTTTACCTATGTCGATGTCCCTGTTATGCATTAAATCTTTATTTTTAATCCATGTAATTTATGTATTTCGTTTTAAGTTGTCATACTGTTTTTTTGTTGGGAGCTATATCTTTCACATTTAATGATGCATATACTTTTAAAAATTAATGTCTTAATTAATGTACTTTTATGCGTACACTGGACCCTACTGAAAATCAGCTGTCTTGAGTAGGTTACCTGTTAAAATATGCGTAAATAAATAAAATAAATAAATTAAAATATATAAACAAGTAAACGCTTGCAGAATCAATTGATTGTGATACGGACAGAAATATGGGTTCGCATGGATCCTAAACGTCAGAGATTTCGAAATTAGAACTTGTGTGGGTTTGTATTGATTAAAAATAATCACTGTGATAATTAAAGATAGTCACCTAAAAGATAGTCAATTACAAAATTTGAGATGATTTGAAACGCTTATTTGTTGATGTAGTGTAGTAAACATTTACGTGTAGAATGTTATACCATAGAATACTGTGTATGGCGAAATTCCGGAGCCGGAATTTTATAACAAGTTGTGATTCTTTATAGGAAGCAACGATCTGAGGCCACAGCACGACAACATCGCTGACTATTGTATGAGTGTCATTGTTCAATAAGAGTCTCTTCAACAGACTTAGTAGGCGTCTGTGGAAGTTTGATATTCGGGTTTACTTTTAAGGTTTTCAAACAAAAATATGTGACCGGTTTAGATTTGTTTTTTTGTTAACTGTTTCGGGTGGTATAAAAGGGACCATTTAAGACAACACAATTTCTACCGGTCTCGATTTTTCTTGTTAAATGCGAAGTAAATGTCCTTGTTTTGAAATGGCAGCAGTGCGTGACATGATGTTGGTGTAAATCCTCGCCATGCGGGAGTTTGGCTGGCTGCTGTGGATCTGAGCTTAGCTATATCAACATCTTGATAGTAATGGCACAGGATTACGTAGCATGCAACAAAAAAATTGATTTGTTAGAAATTGATGGCGCCATCATCTGGGAATCTCGAGTCAGCATTTAAATGCTGCGTGCGAGGGTCGCGAGCAAGAAGAGTTTTGCAAAAAGTTCGACCTTTCGTCTAAATTCGTCTTTTGGTTGCATTCATTCGACGGTGATGCCAGCAAACGATGATTATTGATTGATTTCCATTGACATTTTCATGATACGACTTCCACTCACAGCGGTAAATATGACTACTATCACACGTAAAGAATTGTAGTTAATGACATTTCAAGCATCACGCCAGTTTATTTCCTTTGGGTGTTGCTATTGCAAAGACAATCAACAGTTACTGGTTCAGATTTTACATTTTTTATTGGGTCCGTGCCAAAATTAATATGATTAAAAAAAATAAAGTCAGCTTCATGTAATCTATCTACACAGTTTTTCAACCTTTACGTACAATTGCAAGCCATCTTCTCTTTCCTCCAACATAACTAAAATTGGAACTAATCGTGCATTATTTTTTTAAAAAACCATTTTGAGGAAATATCGTACCAACCCTTTCTCATAACCGCTTACTTGTCATATTCCTATCATTTGCCTTTAATGCTCTTGTCCTTCAAGACAACGCCGTTACTGCTACTACTACTACTACTGCACTAATAATTACCACTTAGGTAATATTTTTATCGTTCACTAATACGAAATCTTGCAAACCAGACATAGTAGATTGCACTCAATTTACAAGATATATACACTTGCCCTTGCATTTCAAGCTGGAGTAACCGCTAATAGCTAGCATTTTAGGAATTGTTAAATATAATTTTCGCTTCAACCTCTTGTCAATACGTTTATAATCAAGATGTGACTAATCAGATCTCGTTGAAAGAAAACATACATTTCCTTAGATCAAGTTTACTGCTTCATTCTAGGCTCTCCAATTCCTCTTGATTCAGCATGCGATTTAGAATTTATATATCTCTTTTAAAATCCATCAAAATCCAAATTATAATCGGTGCATTGAAAGGATATTTGGCTATTGCGGAAGTTTAATTTGAGAATGAAAGAAATGGCCAGCGAGATCAGAAGGCAAATGAATAGTCCTCTTATATGTATTGTTCATACAGTAGTGGTAGCAGCTGGAATTATCTAACTAAATCACAAAATTCTGAAAATAAGCCCTTTATAAGTTTTTTTTAGAGTTTTCCTATTCGAAATCAAAAACCCCTCCTCGCTGTCATAGCGTATTTTCAATACACTAAGGACAAGTGTTGTCTGTGTCTGCCCACTATGATTAACAATGCAAGATCGATCGTTCGTTTGGGCTTGTTTTATTACAATAAATGGATCATGATTAATTGCAGTTCTTTATCGATAACTGTGTAAAATGGCGTTTAGAGAGATTACATATTTTCCCCCAAATTAAAAACTTCGTGCGCACTATGGCTTATACGCATGCCGGTACAGTTACAGCCATTCTGATCATTTGGTCATGCTAAGTCAATACAAGAATTGTTGCTATTTATGAAATGAAGTAAACTAGCTACAACCTTTAGTGACATATGCCATTTGGGGGGGGGGGGGGGGAGGTCCTGGGGAAGGGGGTAACCTTAACACATAATCTTTTTTATGGATCTTCAAACTTAACCGCTGATTTATTGTCGGTTTGTGGCAGTTTAATCGCATTTCATTGTTTAGAAAATAAATAACCGGTTCCTGTAACCGGTGTCCCGGCGAATCCAAATTGTTAGGAGTTTTTGAAGCGCCTCCTAAACACGTAAGGGCTGCTATCTCGACTCCTAAACACGTAAAGGGCTCTATCACGAGCGAACTCAAGATGGGAAGTGCACGCGACTCAATGACACGTGTTGGCAAGCCCTAACGGGCCATACAAACTTATTGCCGCAACGCGTTGCGAGAAAGTAGCAACGCGTTGCGACATTCGGCAACGCGTTGCGACCTTTCAGCAACGCGTTGCGTGTCGTGCCATCAAAATCATGACTTTCTGTGACTATTTCAAAAATATGACCCCCAAACGCGTTGCCAAGTAATCTAGCAACCGTTGTGGAAACTCACACGCGTTGCAAGCCTTCCCCACCACAGCGTGCGAGATTCACAACGCGTTTGGGGCTTTACACGCGTTTGCGAAGGTCCAAAGCCAAAGGGTCATAACGTATTGCTCCAACCCGTTGTGAGAAAGTAGTTGCAACGCGTTGCGACATTTCGTCCGGCCAACGCGTTGCGGCGGTCGGCCAATCAAAATCATGAATTTCTGTTACGTATTTAAATATAGACCGCCACAACGCGTTGCGGCATACGTTAGGACCCTTATGGCTTTCACATCACAACGCGTTGCAACAGCCATCACAACGCGTTGCGAGCTTCACAAACGGTTTTGGCAAACTTCACAAACGCGTTTTGAAGGCAATAAAGGGTCATAACGTATTGGCGCCAACGCGTTTTGAAGGTTTGCAACGCGTTTTGTGGGTCGCACGCGTTGTGATATTACATTTTTGAAATACGGCACAGAATTTCATGATTTTGATTGGCCGACACCGCAACGCGTTGCTGAAATTGTCGCAACGCGGTGCTGAAATGTCGCAACGCGTTTCCGAAATGTCGCAACGCGTTGTGACTTTCTCACAACGCGTTGCGGCAATACGTTATGTCCCTTATGGCTTTTAACTTGCAACGCGTTGCGAAGCTTGCCAAGCGCGTTGTGGAAGCCTCAACGCTTGGTGAAGGTTGGCAACTCGTTGCAAAGTATCTATCAACGCGTTGTGGGTCTATTTTTTGAATACGTCACAGAATCATGATTTTGAGATTGGCCGCCCCTCACCGACAGCGTTGCTGAATTTCCCGCAACGCGTTGCCGAAATGTCGCAACGCGTTGCAACTTTCTCGCAACGCGTTGCAGGCAATACTTATGGCCTTAATGGCTTTCCATACACGTGTTTTCCTTTTCGGATGTATGGAATCACATTTCTTTTGGTTTGTTTTCCTGCTGCTAGGAATACATCTGCTTCAATTAACTCCACTTACGGTACGCAGCTGGTATGGAAAATCCGACCCCTAGGCCAAGTGATGGTCAAAGTCCGCCATTAATGAGGGTGTCTTTCCCATCCAACACCCTACCAATTTGTTTTGGACGTATGTACCAAACAACGCTTCAATAAATACTAATTCAAAATCCGCTTAGTGCAAGTGACGTTTAGCCTGTTAGAAGTGCAAACCGATTGGGGTATACTCTATATTCTACCGTCTACAGCAAAATGGCATGTGACTATTCCTACTTGCATCTATTAATGTACAGCCTAACATGTGAAAGGCGCGATATACACAAATCATAGTAGTTGTTGGAGGGGTTCATAAACGTAAAACCGCAATCGTAAAACAATGACGGCTCATCATAGGCGAAAGTAGGAACAATAATGTGATCAAAGTTATTATATTTCTTATATTTAACAAAAGACCTGGAACTATCCGTGGACCATACTCCATTTTAATTGCCATTATTTCTGAAGTGATTGACTGATAATATAGATCATGACCTTCATATTCATTAATTACGTTCATGCGGGGAAAAGCAAGCTCAACCAAATGTTGCTATTCCCTCTAATTGCAGGAAAGAAAGATTAGAGACACGCAATTTCCCTAATTCAAAATTATGTATTCCAAATTTGGGCAACCGAAAAGAGTTGCCTTCGAACAAGATAGACTTATGTCGATTACCTTCATCGCTATTGCTGGTTAAATCCAATCATTCATTTATGTAGTGAAAAACGGACTGAAATTTCATATGAATTAAAAATTTGAAAGGAACTAAATGGATTCCGCATGAAAAGTTATCACCGGGAGGAGATGGGGGAGAAGGTGTCTGGATACTAAAGAGGGGCTTCACCTAGTAGGTAGTAAGGTAAGGCGAAGGCATCCTACTGGATGCGGTCGATCCGCTCGCCTTTCACCGATGCGACCCACATGTTCGATTCCCTGCAGAGCTATTTTCGTACGTGAATTTGGTTTCTACCCCATACCAGTCCCTCGCAGGTTTTTTTCCTTTCTCCTAAAAATTCGGTTTCTTCCCTAATTTAAAACTGAATTTTCAATTCCATAAATCGCTCCTGGTTTTTTTCTTCTTGCTTATAGTTGTGTTGTAGCAGCGTATAGGCACTCCACAGAGGCGTCTGAGCACTTCGTGGATATGGCGCACGTTCTAAATCTAAGAATTAATAATAAGAGTTAATTGTAGTTTTGACACATTAATTATTTATATCAACCAGACACTGCAACTTGCAAAAGTCATAATAACACAATTGATTTCAATTGAACTATGGATTATGACTACATATGAAGCAATGGATACCAAAGTTGTGAGTTTGTTGTGTTTTTCAAACAGATGCTATTCCCAGATTGTCATGTCATGGTGGACCGAAAATGAGATAACCTCAATGTAGGACAGCAGTCTTAAAAAAATAGAACTGATTCTGAGACATCCGAATATAATTTGAATGAAAAATCAGGTGGTTTGCGCAATAAGGTATTTCGAACGTAGGACGGTGAAAAATTTACCAACAGAACAAAAATGGAGAATTGTTCCTCGAGATCGTCTTCATTACAGAGGACACAAAGACGGTTTTCACGATCAATAATCTGCCATCTACTCACCTCAATCAACAATGAGTGATTCGAACACCTCAGCCGGCTTAGCGTTTTTCTGTGAAATTGAATTTCAATCAACAGAAATCAAATATCTTTCAGCAGGGTTTAGAAGGGTTTTAAATTCTCTGTGGGTACATAATTTATCATGTACAAACATCGCAAATCCCCCACCCATTCTTGACTAGCAACGTCTTTCAATCTAGCATAGAAAGAATAAAAAAACCTCTTGAAAACCAATTATCGTGGTGATCCAACAACTCCAAAAAAAAAAAAAAAAAACATCCAAAAAACTAAAGTATTTTTTTATATGAGACTGTACAACATCTTGTAACATTTGTTGGGGTAACGGTAGTTTGACGTACTCAATTTTATCATCCGCATAAAATTATAGTAGAATTCAACCCTCGTGTCACCTCTAGACTTTTCCGAAAGGTATTGGCATTGAATGAGGGGCACGTTCAGTTGGTGGAATTACAATTCCACGCTATATTATTGAACATGAATTCGATAACCAGAGAACAGCATTCTAGCTTAAATGAATGCTCAGTCAAGTAAGCGCGTTTTAAACCTACATTAACTCTTAACATTCTGACTAACTACTCGTATTGCTTCAGTGGTATTCAGTGGTGACTTTTGAGCTCCAGTGTTTTGAATACAAAGGAACATCAAATTTTCTTTGCACTCTCCTAGTGAAATGCAAGTCAACATGAACAGGCATATTATCTTCAAAAAAGGTGAATCACGTCCACATGTGTTCCGTTTTGTGCCTCCTCTCTCAACTAATTCGACGCTTCGCAAAACTTTTCCTCTGTGACACGATGGGTTGAATCTACTATAATACACCTCGAAGACGCTCATTCTTTCAATCTTTAACATGCACTTTTAAGATATTGGTCTTATAAACCCTAATTTAGCACAGAAAGTAAATACAGGTATAACGAGACTCAATGATTTTGAAATATGGAGTGAAAGGAAGACCCAGTCTTTGAATGAGATGCCTCTGATTGCAACAAGAGTTTTTCACCTTGCTGAGCTAAGATTGATGTTTCCCTATGCGTTACCTGTGCACACATGATACCAAGATATCTGGGGGGTAATGAACTCACACATTGAAATTGTCATTAGCATTCAAAAACATCTTCATTTCATCACGCCCCAAACGCCCACATCTGCGAAAAACTATAACTATTTAGTTTCAGACAAAATAAGGACTTGAGTAGGAAAAAATAGCACAAATCACAACTGCTGGATGCATTTCCAGTAGGTATAATGAATTTCTAAAAGTTGCATCAATTTTGTAAAATAACCGGCAGGGGTAAAATATTTTAAATTTTCATTTCAGATTGCTTAAAAGTGGTATAAACATGTTCATATGGTCCTACGACTAAAAAGGTAATAGCTTGCCGTATTGTCCTGGAACATATGCTTCCTGGAGCGTAATTTCGGTCCAAAATCTCGATACACGTTGTACCCGTGCCTGGCTACAGCATATTGGAGAACAAATGTTTGGGTACGACAAGAAGAAGTTGATGGTTGATATCCTTAATAGCCAGCATCTCTACTAACAGAAGATGGGAAATATTTTTGTACATTTAGTACATCAAAGTTGATGCACGATGGTTGAAGAACAATTATAAACTAAACTGGAGTATAAATATGACTCAAATGGGATTCGAACCGGAGACGTCTTTATTGCGAGTCCAGTTCGCCACAAACTGAGATATTTGGTCCCTGGTGATGATGATTCATTCGCAATAGCCACTATCTCTACTCTAAATCAGCAAACAGTATTATTATTATGTTGAAGTATCAGTATTGATGCAATCCCATGAAATTTAGTATACTCAAGAGCAAAAGATGGGAAAAAGGCTTTTGTACATTTACTGGATCATATAACTGATGCACGCTGATTGAAAAACAATTATAAACTAAACTGAATAGTCACAAAATACATTTACACACTCGATCCTGTATATATTGTGTATATTAATACTCTACACTGTATGTTCATTTTCAAAATATAAATCTAATTTTTTCCACAATATTAAGATAATATACTTCCCAGCCTGTTGGTAAAGGTGCACCACTTGACCCTGTACTGACCGTATTAAGGCATGTGTCATTATTTCTTTCTTTTTTTTTAAAGAAACGCGTTTGTTCTTTTTAGCAAAAGTTTGGCCTATTACACATCTCTTCACAGAAATTCCCTTGTGTGGGTTAATGAACTTTTGTTTTATGCAAAAAGCATCCCTGATTTTGATATTGATGTTATTACAATAAAATTTCATTCAGTTGTGGGCAGTAGTGGTCCTACAAAATGCTACTAATTAATCCTATCCACAGTACAAAAAGCTGCTAAATTGTTTATGTTCAAATTTGTTGCACATTGCTGCATGATCTCCATCCAAGTGTAATCTCTCACTAGTATTTGTTGTAGTATGTATCTCTCATGAGTATGATTATGAGTACGAATACTTGGCACTGAGTATTAAGAGTACGAGTACTTGGCCCTGGGTATGAATATGAGTACGAGTATATTATATTGGCCATGAGTATCTAATCTAGGTTTGAGTAGAGTACGAGCACGTAATTGTACCGTATCGAGTACTGGGTACGAGTATGTGTACTCGAGTACTAAAGATGTATTCAGTAAACATCAAGCGCACCTATGCAGTAGAGAATAAGTAACTACTCTTACCTGTAATACTCCTCAATTTTCCATCTGGAAATTAACAGTTTTGAGGATTTTTAACTAAATCTATGTTAGAAATTAAAAGCCAAAATATCAAATGAAAGATGACAATGACAAATATAGCAAAAGTCACAACTTCAATTCAGCGCATCTGCAATTACACATACACGTGACCAAGAACATGATCAGATTTGCTGTTCGTAGTTTTTGTTTTTAATTTTATTGGTCAGTATCTTATTTATATATGCGTACTTTATGACTTGTTTTCTTCGCGTATTTTACAAGTAGCTTCTAAGCGCAGGGTATTAGTATAATCGCTATATTAAATTTGCCTCTCGTACGTTATTTGATATATTGGATTTACCTTTCGTACGATATTTTGTCTATGGTTTACTAAGATCACCTCAAATTGAATACACGAGCAGGCAGAAACGAATCAAAAAATACTAAACCTCATGTTTAGAGATGAAACTGACAGTATAATAAACACGATAGCAATATTGTTTCAAGGATGTTTAATCTACATTGTATTTAGAATGTGCATTATTAAATCTATTTGGATAAAACCCTCATGTATTCAAAAGAGCCAATACGATTGTGTTTATCCTTCCAGGCATCTGTCATGAGATACACACTTTATTTCTGATATGTTCCGTCATAAGCGACATAGATGAGAGCTATTGAATGTTAGATGTTTAGAGTTTTAATTACAGATTTACTAACCTGGGAGAGACAGGAAAATAAACAAACCTCTCCAGTGTCTGTAAACAGCACTATAATGCTGGTAAAGGAAGAAAAAAATGTTATCAAGTTCCTTGACATCATGGAACTTAATAAAACGGCGTGTTCTCGCATTAGGCCAATGAAAGTCAATGTTATGTTTCCCGTAACATTTTGTGCAAATCATAATGAGGCAACTACTTCATTTTTCATTATTCATTATTCGTAATTTTGAAGAAACAGTCATTTCATCAACCTTCGGCATGCTCTAATAGCTACAATAATTGTGTCAAACCACCACCCTACATTTAAAAATTATTTTGCAACTGTTCTTTGATTACAAATCTACTAAAAACACATTCACAAGATGTGATCACAAGAAGAAACCTTGATATTTTCTTTAAAACACAAAAT
>JAMKCH010039151.1:0-25588 GCA_023653785.1 Ophioderma brevispina
TACGTGAGGAAGCGCCGTAAAAAATCAGGTGTCAATTATTTATGTAAAATAATCATGTGTCAATATTTTATGTGATTTTCAACTGGCTAAGTGTTTGGAAAAAACACCATGCTGTCATTTATGGTTAGCGTGTTTTATAAAACAACATATTTTTATCTTTATCGCATGTTAAAATATAACTAGCATTAGATACCGGTGGTGGTACCATGCTTTAAAACTGATGATGCAGTAAATTCAACTGACGGGGAGGAACTCCAATATGTGAGGTTCCAGATACATTGTATCAAAGAAGATTTTGAATGGAAAGTTTAACGTTTTAAATTTCTGATTAGCAAGAAGCATATGTGCTTTCAAAAGTCATTCTAGATTACCTAAAGGACTATCAGTGATTTGCTAAATCAGAAAATAGAAAAAATCATCAAAAATCAGATTGTTGCATTGAGGCCTAACAAGTACAGGTATATCCTAACATATCTTGCAAACGATAAGCCCCCCAAAAGCAACCCAATAAAGTCAAAATTGGAATGTTGGTTGTAATGGCCAAACGGACACTTAATCAAACGTAATTGAATGGAGAAGAATTGTATCGGGAAACACGACCGCTTTCTTCCTTTTCCTGTTCCTCTTCAGTTGGAAAAAGTAACTATGGGGATTGCACTTTCAAGTATTTGGCAAATTTCACATACAGGTATTTTGACTCTTCTGATAAACACTGATAGTGTCTTTTAAAAAATACACCACATTTTTGTTGGATATACTTCCAGAACCTCACCCCTTGGTTGTTAAAATGGAATAAACTGCATTGTTAAAACTACTGAGGGACAAATGATTTGATTCTGAGGATAAAATAATTTTTTTGGTGTGAGGGTCTTGGAAGTGAATGTCATTCAGGTCATACAAGTATGCACATACACACCACATTGCAATTAAGCACACACACACACACACGCAAACATCGGATATGGCATAAAGCAATGATGTGTGATTTGTGGAGAATTAAATGTATGATAAAAAAAAAACAAATTTGATATTGCTCTTAAAAGGAAGCATTATGCCACAAAACTACCTTTTCTGTATGGCTGGGCGAATTAAGATTGGGAATCACTGATTTTCAAGGGCATTTCGGATCCACAGCCTACGTCCCCCCGCCTTACCTAAAAATGTTGAGATTGTTTATATCATCTGAACTGTTTAGCCTAGTAATCCATGTGTGCCCAATCTTACGTGCAAATTCGTAGTCGCTCTGTAAGAAATTCGCATTTTGTATTTTCTGTCCGTAATGACAGATATTACAGCACAGTAGCCTATGGGACCTTTGGGAACACATTGTCATAACACAAAACGCAGATCGCGGGATCAGCTCAAATTTTGAGAATAAGCTTTTTCTCGGGATATCAAGGTGATCTTAATAAATAGAGGGCGGAAATCACGAAATGCCCTTTAATTAACAAAAAAAAAAATTAAAACTGGTTAACTTCTGAAGGAGAATTTTTAATTCATACCACATTTTCACATATTGACAAAAAAGGGTTGTGCTTCAAAAGCATGCAGGTTGCAATATTATTTGCCTTGATATTTAGTTTTGAATATACATGAAGAGATCATTCCATCTGAAAGTGATTTTCTTTTTGAAAAAAATTTCACTTGTACTTTTGTACTGTGACCCTTGCTTGTCAGGCCTTCTTGGTCAGTACTGAGATCCATATTTTGGAAACTTGTAACAACATGTTATAACCTAGGGCGGGCCCCGGTTTCGCGATCACCTGGTTTCGCGATCACCCGCATCAACAATCGACCCCCACACCGAAGTTTCATGTCCATACACCATCTTTATCCCTTTTTGAAACCACCTCTTTTGACCTTCTTTTTTTTTTTTTTCTCCCTGAACACCCGCTCCGGCGTCAGGGGGCCTTTATTGCAACCATTAGCAAACACCAACAGATCTAACTTTACAAATACATCATCCCTATCAAATAATCCATACAATACACACTACACCTAACCTATCACAATTTGTGTCCAACAAACAAAAAACAACTTAAACTACAATCACCCGGTGACCTCTTTTGACCTTGATTGACCCCCGTTACCTTTGTCCACTAACCAATACAAACTCGATCTTCTTTCGCCTCAAGGGGCCCCCACCCACCACCAAGTTTCAGGAACGTGCGACCCCCAGTCTCCGAGAAAATAGCCACACAGACAGATAGACATACAGACAACAGATAGACCACATCGTAATAATATAATAGAGGGTGTGGCATTTCTGGTCATGCTCTTGGTACATGAATAAGAGGATGACCAGTATCATTTTGTCCTTCTGTGAAAAAATATTCATTGCATCTATTTTTAGATAATAAACCCCATCCACATAAAGTTTATAATTCAATGAAGTCATCAATTTCAATGAAATGTATAAATTGAGAGTGTGGTCTGTTACTAAAAATAGACAGTGAAATGTGTTTGTCACGGACGGACATTTGGAACTGATCAGCCTATAATCAGGGAGGAAAAAATGCATATTTCCTGGAAGATAGTTTCCCATAGATTTCCCACACATTTTTTATGTATTTCTTTAATCTGAAAATTCATAAACCCTTATTTCTTAACTTTCATGCATTTTTTTTGTTTACCCAGACTGGCAACTTTTTATGAGTGTCGAAAAGTAAAATGCAGATGACTTGCCCGAAAGCGAGGCAACAATGGCGGCAAACAGCCCTCAACTTACAAGGCCGCCCATCACCACAGAAAACAAATAGGTAAGGATACCGGGACCTATACTTTGATTACCACCAAATAGGCGGGCCTCATAATGGTGTGAACTGATATGTACTAATGTCAGCTAATGCAACGCAAGAGCGAAATGTGTATATTTTGCGTGGGCGCGTATGATTCCGTCAACGCTCGAGTATATTTTGGTTTACTTTTATGCGTGGATGCACACCACAAATAATTCCCAGCCTAGTAGTAGTAATAAAGTATAGTGCTGTTGCCGAGCCTTATCTCTTCGGTGTTTACGCGAAATTCTTGATGCCGTAGGTGCGTATTGTGATAAGGTTATTTTCTACGCACGTCATTCCCTTGATTGCCGTAAGAAAAAACAACATTCTTTCACTGCACAGCTCGTACAGTGTGCTTGCAAATCTGTAGGCCAACAGTAAAGATTTTGACTTGGAGTCTTGTACTCATGAATGCGAGTTGCTGGGTAAATTGGAATCTGGAGATGACACTTTACCACTGCGAAGCCCATTCAACCAAGAGTTTCCTTTCGTTGTCAAATTCAGGTACGGATGTATCGTATACTCCATTGAAGTTTGGTGGGAATAGCCATCAGTAAGACCAAGTGTGGCCCATTTCCTTATGTTATTACCGCAACATTTTTTAAAACTTTTTTACTGATAGCTTTAGGTTTTTTTTTTTGTCAACGACCCATTTGACCCACTTTTGTTTGAACTTTTGAATTTGTAACCTTAACGAATAAACATGCTTTTAATCCGTGAAGTGTTCCGAATTTATAAACGAGTAAAAAAAAGTGCCTGGGATCCTGGGACTTTGCCATATAAACATACAATTTTGCAATAATACCTAAAAAATAGTTACACTTACATTGTTATTTTTTAAAAAACCCTAACACGTCGAGGTGCAATTAAGAAGCAGTTGATTTACCTTAGTTTTCCTTCTCGTGTTCCTCGTACCTCAGGAACTATTTTTCTTGAGCAATGCCGTCTATTGCGCCTCGGCCCTTCCCCTCATAACACCCATTGCCATTCAGCCGCTTTCACCTCGGAACACCCATTGCCCGTCGGCCGCTTTCCCCTAAGGAGATCGCCAACACGTAGTTTTGGTCATAGTTTCGGTCGCTATTTTGTATCCCACCATGCACTACCAGTCCCGAAGTCCCTCAGGGTTTTCGCAAATGTTGAGTGTACGTTGGACCCTTCCGAATTCTTAAGAGGATGTGTCAAGGTCAATTGCAACCCGTACATTCCGGTCATTGTTTCGTATTGACTTTGGCTGTTCTCCCCTGCATAACCAGTTGCAAACCAATTGCCTCTGTTGGCACTTGGGGACGTCTTCTCCGCAGGAGACCTATGGCTTGCCTATTTGCTGGTGAGGCTTTTTTCCTTCCGCCTTTTCCACTGCCGAAAAATAGCTCACTCACGTGGAATCACTAATTGCTTGTAATTGCCGGTGGGACTTTGGGAGAAACTTTTGTAATGCCTTCTATTGCACTTCGGACGTCCTATAGCTGACTACCCCGTGATGTTTTGTAGGGTTAATGAGCTTGGTAATGGAGGACTTCCATATCAACAACTTCATACTTTGGAGATGAACATGGAATTCTTTTTGGTTATCAATCTTTGTACAAATTCCACATTGTACTGCCCACATGCTGTAGCATGGCAAAACCTCCCCATTTGTCCTTCTCCCCGGATGTATGCTTGTTATAAATGAACACACAATATGGCCCCAAAATCACTTGCCAGGCCAGCGACACAGTTGTAGCATGCCATCCCCAGTCATGGGACGGTTCAGACCGACTGCATCTCTGACTTTTCTCTTTCTCCTCTTCCCTTATTCCTTCACTCCTTCCTGGAGAAGGCTATAACCAATGGAGGCATAGGGTGCAAGTAAACCACCCATAATTACAAACCTGTGCTGTATGTTTGGTGCTCTTGAGTACCTGCTTTAATTAGGTTTAGACTACAAACTCACAAAAAGCCAACAACTGTTTAAATATCATATTTAGAAATAATTATTTTAAGAATTAATTATTCAAATATGGGCCCGGAATGGAAGAAGTGTTGGACCCAGATTTCCCTATTATGCATGTGGTTTATTGGATCTCTGGTGGATCCAACACTCATGCCAAATTATCCAGTGTAAACGGGCCTAATGTAGTATAGCCGTTGCCGCCGGCGTCACCCACCACCACCTTATATTTGTGCTTGTTTAGAATGTCATAAAACAAAAAAAAAAAAAAAAAAAAACAAAAAAGAAAAAAAACTCAACCAAACACAAGACCTACAACAACCCAGAGGAAAAGAACAAAGAGGGGGCGGCGATTCGGCAAAAGTGGGAGTCCCGTGGAGGGCTCGTGGGGAAGGATAAGACTGGATGCGGTACGAGAGGTAGATGACCAGAGGACACTCAGTGAGGTCGTAAGGACAGTAGGAGGTGGGGATCAAGGACTAGACGAGTCTAGGGGGGCCGAATAAGGGAGGATGAAGGGGAGAAAAGATGGGAGTGGTAGCGGTGGGATGTAGGGAATCGGAGAAGGAATAGAAAGAGTTTATTACGAGGAGGTGGCAGAGTCCGGAGTGAAAACGAGAGGAGGAAGAGGGATGTGAAAGTGGACATAGTAGAGGGAGCGGAAGATAAGTGTACGGGTGCGGGTGACAATGTACTGAGTGGTGGGAGAAAAGCAAGTGAGAAGTTGGAGGGATTGAGGGAGAGAGAAGAAGTGGGAAAGGAGGGAGCCATTAGGAGGGCGGTGAGCGGGGAAAGGCAGGAGAAAGTACAGCGAGTAGACGTAGGAGTGGTTTGAGGTGGGGTTCACTACTCTGAAAAGAGAGAGAGATGAGAGAGGGTGGAATTGGGGTCGTTATAAGTAAGTAGTGAGGGGGAAAAAGTGTACAGAGGCCAGGGTAGGAGTTCAAATATATGGCAGAAAGTTCATGGGCAGGATCGGGATATGCGAGGATCGAGAAGTCACACGAAGGAGGAACACGAAGAGGAGACTGGAGACGGATATTGTGACAAGTACGGAACAAAGGGCCAGGTAATGCTAAAGGCGTAGAGGAGATGTAAAACGGATGAGATGGATATATCATGAAAAAAGAGTCGGGACTGAAGTACAGGGTTTGCGGGTAAGGTTGTGCGTAGGACGGCGCGGTGCGTTGAAGAGGACGGGTGCAGAAAATGGATGACGGAGCGATGACCCGATGAGGAGGAAGGTGAGTGATCGGGGACAGGCATGAGGGGGGGTGAAAATGCCAGAGACAGTGTGGATGGCAGAGAAGGAGTAGGCCCAAGCGGGTGGTGGTGAACCCCAAAAGCTTGGGGGTGGTATTGGCGATTGAAATCCGGAGGGGGGTGAAGGTGGCTCTGTGAGAGAGAGTAGGGAAAGAGGAGGATCCGGGGAAGGCGATGGGATACAGAATAATATCAATAACTTATAGTTGTGTAAAAAGAGGGAAAACATGTGGGTCCAAATTTCACACAAATTGTACATTCCTGATTACAGAATACTGAATGTTATCCATTAAGGAAATATGTCAAGATTTTTGTCAAGCTCAGTTTGACTTACATTCTAAAAATATATGTACTACCTCCAATTCCCGAAAATAATACAATTTGATGTTAAAATTACAAATAGAGGCATTTTAATTCTTGCTTTGTTGACATACGAAGAAAACGGGCGATTTTTTCGCGCCACGGCTTCATTGATCAAGCGCCCAATTTTGCTCTCCTCGTGACGTCAAATGAATGACCAAAACATCGTGTTGACATCGAATTGTTTATGGCTGACCTTTAATATTGATGATTAATGAAAGTAAATAAAATTTGAAAATAGTTACAGAAGACATATTTTGTTTCATTTCGTGTGTTTTTAATTATCCATTGAAAGTGGCAACACTGCGATATGAGGTCCCAACGACGTAAATTATGGATGGTCATCACTTTGACTTCACCATTGCCTGCGATGTGTATTCTTGTCGGAATCGTTTTCGAGTAAGCTATTGGGCGGAAAATTAAAAGGGCCAAAAGAAACTCAAAAAATGTGGACATTTCAACTTATTTTTATTTATATGTAATCTACGTTACTTACATTAGCTTTCCCCTCCATACCAAATTTTCAAATATTCCGAATCATGACATATTTCCTTTAAGGTTATGTACATATACATTGTTTCAGTGCATGCATGTGGTTTGTAAGAACATTGATGTTTATACATCTGCAGGTATTAAGATGTGTGAACTTCCATTACATTTCTCACACTGAAAGCCCACCATTAACCGGACCTAACCCGGACCGGTCGTTTTGCCGACCGGCGGCCCAAATGCAACGAAAGGCATCTATTTTTATTTTTAACGGCCAGATGCAACGAGAGCCCAAGTTTGCGTTTCATTGCATCTTCGTCCGTGTTTTTCCCGGCACATGAATAAGTATCGTAAAGTCAATAACGGCCCAGATTCAACGAAAAAAATTCGCGTCATTTTCCCCGGAAGACGCCAGATGCAACGAAAACATCGTCGTTATTTTTCCCGAAAGCGGCCTAGATGCAACGAAAACATCGCGCTTTTACCGGAAAGACGCCCAGATGCAACGAAAAACATCGCTCCATTTACCGGAAAGACGTCCAGAGCAACGAGAAACATCGCCTCCGAATGCAAGAAAACAGGGTAAATTAAATAAATAAATAAATAAATGGATTGCGTACTGCACACTGATCTGCATGAAATTTGTAGCTATATTTCGCCAGTCCGGGAGTGGCGCTATTACGCACATCATAGTTTTGCGTGGTGCGCTAATTATGCACATCATAGTTGTGCGTGCGCTACTAAGCTACGTCATGCTCCGGTTTTAGTCATGAATCACGTTTATGCAATCATTAAAAATAGCTTATCGAAAATGGTGGCGCTATCACCATCGAATTGTCTATGGGCATTTGTACACAGTGTCACCCGCCTTATGAAAAGCATTGCGCCTTATGCGGGCAAACCGCCGAAATGCATAAAGCATCGCATAATTTCTCGTGAATGACGGCCCAAATGCAACGAGGAACATCGCGTCATTTTCGTAAAGACGGCCCATGCAACATAAACAGCCATCATTTTTCCGGTAAACGTCCCAGATGTCATTGAGGGCCAATGAGAGTCTTGCGGCGACCAAAAATAGTTGTTGACGGCCGATATCCACAAAAAAAACATTCTCCGATGGGTACCACGTTTTCGTTGCGTCTCATTGCATCTCGGCTGCGTTAGGGTTAAAGACTGGTCCAAGTTGTTGGTGCTCTCTCAGAATTGACTTTTCTCCTGACAGCTTCCTACACTTCCAAAATTTAAGAATCTGACGACCCCAAAATTTGAGATATTTTGGAACTTGGAATTTTGTTAGGGTCTACTGGCATTTGAATCACGATAAATGATCAAAAGACTTTCTAATAATGTGGACGTAAAATGGATTTGAGGCTTTTAAAATTGCATCGGCAGTTCAGTTGCTTAACAACATGTTAAGTGAGTAAAGCGTCCTGTAAAATAATCATGTTGTCATTATTTTATAGGTTAAAAGAATAATCATGTGTCAATTATTTTAGGTGATTTCAACTGGCTAAGTGGTTTGGAAAAACACCATGCTGTCATTTATGGTTATCGGTTATAAAACAAATATTTTTTCTCTTTATCGCATGTTAAAATATAACTAGCATTAGGATTACGGTACCAGCTTTAAAACTGTGATGATGCATGGAATCAACGTACCGGGGACTACTATCAGTGAGGTTCCCTATACTGGTATCAAGAGATTTGAATGGAAAGTTTTTAAATTCTTGATTAGAAGAAGCATTATGTGATTTCAAAAGTCTCTAGATTACCTTAAAGCACTAGCAGTAATTTGCTAAACAGAAAAGTCGAAAAAATCATCAAAAATCAATTTTTTGTCATGGCTGTAACAAGTAACCGTATATCCTAACATATCCTGCAAATGATAGACCAAAAGCAACCATAAAGTCAAATTGGAAATTTTGGTTTGTTACTGTCCAACGGACACTTACTAAAACAAACACGTATTGAATGGAGAATTGTATCTGGAACACTGCCGCTTTTCTCCCTTTTCTGTTCCCTTCCGTTGGAAAAAGTAACTTTATTGATTTCACTTTCATAGCTATTCTGGCAACTTTCAAATACATGTAATTTTGCCTCTTTCTGATAACACTGATAGAAGCCAGTGGCGTTTAGTCGGGTGGCCGAAGGGGGTCGACTCAGGCACCCTTGACAAAAAAAAATGGGGAAAAATTTTGAAGGCAGGGAGGAAAAAAGGGGGCAAGGAAAATGGATGAAAGATAAAGAGAAGAGGAGAGCAAGGGAGAGCCGGTGTTTTTGATGTTATGATGTATAGCATGCAGAGGCTGACACCGTCTCCATTTTGCGACTCAAAGAAATAATTCAGCCGGCAAGCGAAGCGAGTACATTAACGTTTCCCCAATCCTACATTTGTTTCCAACATCCTGGATACTTCACTGATTCGGGGGAAAATTAATTCTTTGACCGTCAACTGCAAGGGAGAACTCTACAGGTCCTTGTTCACACTTGACTAGAGGTCTAGTTAGGCGTTTACGCCCCTGATGAAACGCCAGCTCTGCATTCTAAATGTTTTCGAATGTGCAACACAAAAAAGCTTCTTCTTACCTCGTCCTCTTCGAGGAAGGTTAAGCCTGATCGGTTTAGGGTTCTCTCTTAATTTCTTAGACTTATTTTAAGTCGAACGAGACTGGAATTAGTGGACAAAACCTTTTTTTGGACGTAAAAAATTTACATCGTGAAAAGGCTTACTTAAAATAAGTCCTTTTGGATTTGAAAATACACGTTTAAATGAGTTAAAACTGTTTCTTAACTCATTTAAAGATTTATATTTGAATCTAATGGAATTGTTTTAAATCCCAAAAGGTTTTGTCCCTAATTCCAGTCATCTTAACTTACAAATCAATCTAAGGAATTAAGAGAGTTAGCATCAAGGGAGAAGATTTAAGTTTTCAGATTTTTGTGTGAAATCACTTTAAGGATTATCCCTAATATCTCAAGTTACTTTGACCATGGTTTTAAAAAGTTACAAGGGGGGAGACCTTGGATCAAGCAACATCACAGGCGGACTTTTTTTCACTATAATTAATTTGGTCTTTAGTTTTTTACTTTCAAATTTTGTAGGTTTTGTTAATATTATACTTGAACATTATTCTAAGGAAACCCAAAACTATTATAAAATATTTCTACAGAAAAGTTCTGTCCACACGTTGTTTAGCATTTTGATTCAAAATGGTCTCATACGTGATGACAAAAAGAATGTACAAAGTGGTTTTATCCCTTAGCGGTCAGAATTAGAAAAAAAACACTCTGACAAGCGGTTTTACCTGCACTACGTGTGAATGAAAGTTTAAACTTAAAATCAATTAGATGTATCTTCACCAATATTTGAAATTGAAAATCAATGAGAAAGAACAGACGGACACTTTTTCATCATGGCGCACGGACAGTACTTTTGTATGGTTGTCACAGAGAAATAATCATTTCAACCAAAATGAATGGATTTGCCATTAATTACCATTTAAGGTCCATTGTGAGAGTTGATTTCAACGGTGTTTTAGTTCCTGTGCATATGAATAAAACAGATTTCAATAATTAACGATGTTTTCACATATTTCTTTCATATTTAATCATTATTCCTAACCGTCGTTTGTGTTTTATAACTCCGATGCCAGTTCCCATGGACAACTTACGGTCAGCTATTACCGGTAATAAGCTTATCGACTTAAAGTTATGTCGGACCTAAGCGCTAATACCGTTATTCCGCGTCCACACGACCAATTGTAAGTCGATAGTATACCGACAGGATTAGATCCGATCAGTGCGCCCACACGGGCAACTTTAAGTCCGACGTTAATACCGACGCAGAGTTAATACCGTTTATGAAGTGACTTAAGTCGGACCGTGTGGACACGATTTTTGTTACAAGTAGGTTGTTTGGCTTCCATACCCTATAACGAAGCACAATAGAATAGGATATCGTGAATTGCTTACTCATATACATGTAGAGTAATCGACAAGTAAACGCGGAAGAAAACAAAAACGGGCGGGGAGATCGGGAACGAGGGGTACTTGAAAAGGACGAGATAATGAGGGCACCGGTGGTCAGAGAGGACACCAGTATGGGGGGAATAGATAGTAGGAGAGTGAGGGAGGGACAGGAAGGAGGGCAGGAGGTAGGGGGGCGAGGAGAGTGATAACGGTGGGTGGGAGGAGGAGGGAAGGAGAAAGGGGGGTGGTGAATGGTGGAGGCAGCAGCGAAGTGTCGATGGAGATGGGGACGGGGGGAACTGAGAAGAAGGAGAGGGAGTGGAGAATTTAGGGAGGAGTCGCCGGGCAAAAAAAAGGAGAAGAGAGTAACAGGGTAAACGGGGGATCACAGAGATTGTAATAGCCACGATGAAGGGGGGAGGGAAAAATGGCAGCAGTGCGGGATACGGTATGAAAATAGGATGCCGTGGAAGTCTAAGGGTGGGGAGGGGGGTGAAAGACAAGGGGGGCAGCGGAATACATTTGAAAGGGGAACGTCTAAATTGTGGGGAGAAGGGGGCCGATGTAGGGGAAAACCGCAAGAAGGGAGGGAGTGTCAGTCAATTAGTCGCGACGGAGTGTGCTTAGGAGAAAGGAAGTTGCGAGGGCAAGTGGTCAGCCCCGACATTGGGAAAGGGTGATGAAGAGGAGAATGGGGAAATGGAGGAGCCACAAAATATAGATGCACAAAGTTTGCGCGAAGGGATGAAAAGTAAAAAATGAAATAGAGCTAGGGTTAGGAAATAGTGAAGCCAGAGATGAGCCAGACATGTAGGTAAGCATAGCTTTCCGCTCCCTCTTCTCTTTTGTGACTTGGTGCATATGTTGGGATGTAATTTGCATGTATTGCAGGCTACTACAGTTTTTATATCCATGGAAAAAAATCCTCGTAAAAGGGCATTTTCCTTCCGTATCTCTCTCTCCCGCTATAGGCCTATGCTTGTGGCGACTTAATAGTCCATGTTGACAGTGCAGTGCGGTTTTGTTTTTAAAACTTTTTCCGTATTCGCCGCGTGGTTGGTGTTTCAACAAACTTTTATTATGTTTTCAAATATAAAACCAACTTGTAGGCCCATGGAACATCGGCAAACTTGAACAATTAACCGTCAGCTCCTCTGTTTTTGAAATCTTTAAAAAGAATCTTGGTAGGCCTTTCCATTTCCATAAGCCGCGTGCGACAAATTTATATTATATTTATAGGGACCCCCAATCAGGAATCCCGATAGGCCTTTGTAATTTTTTTGAATTACAGACATCGTTTTTGCCGTGTGAGTGTATTGAGTTACTCAGTTTTTGGTTTTGTTTTTGCATACGACACTCCATAAATAACTTACATTTACTTCGTGTATTGACTTTGCACTTTTCAGTTTTTTTCAGAAGTTAAGAAAAATACTCCCGTAAATTCTAAAATTGCTCTAAATGTTAACATTTAGAATTTACGGGGAGTTTACCTTATCTTACCATTTTTTTACGATAGCGCCCACATGCGGGTATTTGATGGCAAAGTGTAATAGAAAAGAAACCAATTGGCCCATCAATATACTCCGCGGCACACATAATACGCACTCGAGTAATGAGTACTTGAAGTGGGGCAACCTAACTTCGCCAGACAAATGTTTATCTCCCGTGGCTCGTTCGGGACGAGCCCATTCCCACGTCTCAATGGCATTGCTCGGCCAGGTCAGCCAATTTTGCTCGGCCTCGTCCAGCGCTCGGAGCCGTGCTCGCTCGTCCAGCTTGCACGTCTCTAAAGTTACATTCCCTAACCCTCGTCTACCCGAGCCATTTTTAAACAACTCCTGAGGGGTGGGGTTGGTTACCACCTCCTGTGCTGTGATTTCCGTTACTGAACAACCTAGTCCTGTAAAATTGGGTACCAAAGGATACTTAGAGTTTTCTCTTCCATTTGCACCAAATAAGTCCCAACATCCCAATATTACGTCACTCTGACGTCATAGGTTGAGGAAAGTGCACAAATACTGAATATAGGGTGGGAAAATTAATATTTCCACATTTTGAGCACCCAAACACCTTCATTATAACACTACAAATGCTCTCATTGATATAAACTATTCACTTCATCATGAAAATGTGATAGTTCTTAACCTTTTTTTGGCGAAGAAATTGAATTTTCCCTATGCTACACTATGTGTCTGTGGAAATTGGAAATTGACAGTTTTGTGTACATGCGAACTTTATGACGTCATTGTGACGTATGCTAGGCATGTTGGTACTCTTTTGGTATCGATGGACAGAAGAGGACCATAGCTCTATTGAAATCAAAATCAAGTGGCTGTGATGTTCATGTGTCGTGCTAGCATGTTGGTATTTTCTCCCCCCCCCCATCCAATTACATTGGAATCACCTTTATCTTTCCTATACCCGTGGATGTTTTGTTTTGGATGAAAAGTAGCGGAATATGTCAATTTGACAATTATATTAACTAATTTGCACCAAAAAAAGGGGGGGTTTTCAAGCCGGGAAAAACACCTTAAGGGGGGGTAACCCCCCCTCCTTGGTAGACGAGGGTTAAGAATCAATATGCCAATGTAAACAGTACATCAAAATCTTTTTCCGTGTTTTCTCTTTTCTTCCTAATTTTCCCCACATACCTACGATATTATTTTGATTCCAGCAACTTAGTTGATTTGTAATTTCACTAACTTGATAACTAATCTGGTTTACTAAATAGCCCAATAAAGTAATGTGGATTTGAGTACATGTAGCCAAATTAGGCATTCCATTTTCCAGCTCTCTCAATAAAAATACATGATTAATGGTAACTTAAAGATTCTCCTTGAAATTATTCAATAAAATTGAATGCAACCCGATTACACTTAATTTTAGATTGAATAATACAGGAAATTATTTTCCTTTCAATTCCAATACCGAAATATGTTTAATATGGAGAAAATTCTCATTCTGCATTTTCAATAACTACCCCTTTGATAACCAAAATATGCAATTTGAAATTGAAATCAAGCCAGAAGTCTTGCCGGCAAACTGGCCATCTTAACTCAAATGTTAGTTTTTTTTACTCGTAGAACGTTTTCAACAAAAAAGTATAAAAGCGCTACTCTAAGAGTGGCATTACTCCAAAGGTGAAGACCTATACCTCAATTATCTGTTTTGATTACAAAATCAAATAAATCCATTGGAAATATCAATTTCATTTCAATTGTTCTGATATACAAGCCGAAGTCGTTGATTTTACGAGTTTTTAGAAACGTCCTTTGACACTAATTGCCAATTATACTCTTCCTATGGTTTTCGTTACTTGAAAGTAGTAGCCTACTGAATATTGGTTTTATTTTCAGTGTACAGTTGGGGCTACTGAAACTTAATAACTTAAATGTAAAAGATATCAATGATAAACACGTGTTGTATGTGTACTGTAACTTCAATACAACTATACATGACTTGATAGTAAGATAAAGCTTTCTTCTTGATACACTGATTTTTGATTCCTTTTACTCTGCAAAACGTATCAAAATATACACCTTCCAGCAATACAGATAAATCACAACTTCTTCCACTTACGGTTTATGAAAATATTAATGTCCAATAATTCACAAATCCCAGGGTTTCAAATGCTAGACATATGCTTTGGATACCTTAGTGTCGTACACAATTGGGCCGATGCTGCAATTTGGAATACAGCAAAAGACTGTAACTTTTTGTCAATTTCCCAGGTGTATAAAACTACTACACTGGAGCTTTTATTCGATTCTTTTCGAGAATCAACCATTATCGTAACATTATTATGAATTTTTCAAATTGTACGATTAAGTACTAAAGTTACCAGGAAAAAATACTATAATTTTACAGAAAATTCTGGCAGCAATTCTTCCAACAAATCCTCGTAAATTCCATCTTTTACAGGTTGCAATTCAAATTAACTGTGATTTTTAGCTTGATGTAATAAAAATGATTAACAAAAAAATGTTTGCATACATCATAACAATGTTTTGCCTAACAGTACATCATAAAATGTTTGCCTAAACATCACAAACATTTCTCGTCAATAGAGTTATAATTTGCTAATAACATACTAAACATTTTCAAGAAAAACATTTCATAACGGTCTGAATATGAATAATAATTTCCACCCTACTTTGTGTTTTTATTTTTTGTTTGGTTTATTTTTTTTGAATGAGTATCTTCTATATGCCTCATGTTCTTTCGTACTAGTATCTCTAAAACAATTACATAACTACATAAATACGTAAAATTTATGTGTTTGCTGATAAGTGCAAAGCAATAATGTCATTGTGTCACAGGACAATAATAATCTCGTGTCGATATTTGCTTATGTTTAACAAAAATCGACATCGCCATTTGATAACATTTAACGAGGTTTGAAAAACACAATGAATAACAGCAAATCTTATTATTTGAATATTTGCAAAATGCGAAATAAATACTTTTTGCAATAATTTACCTATAATGTTTTTTAAAAAACAATTTCAACGGCACGGTTTAATAACCTTGCACAATATCATAACATATCATCAAATTATTATTTTAACATTTTCATCAGTAATATATACTGATATCCATACAGTGTACGGTTACCCATATAATATTTGATTCATTGCCAAAATGTTTCATAAACTTAGATAACAAAAAAAACATCTTCATAACTTTTAAATGTTTGAAAACATCAGGACAATGTCGTCAGAAAATCATTTCAGCCACAGTTCTAAATCAGTACTGTATCTAAGAGTACCATGTCTTGATATATCTCTATATAAAGGCTTACGATTTTTTTTTTTTTTTTTTAAAAAGTTACAATTAATCGGCAATTTGTTTTCGAAAATCTTTTAAGCAACCATTTTAACCATCGTAAACATTGTAAACCTTTTGATAATGTTTACAAACTTCTCAACAATGTTTTCGTAAATGTTTAATCCGACCTTTGAAATGTTTGAAAGATGTTTGTGTTTTGCTGGGTACATCAGGCGTCAGATATATACCACTCTACCACAGGGGACTGTGTTTACGTGGATACTAGTGAAATGAGCGCTGATGTTAAGAGTTTTTAAGCGCCGTAATTATCGTAATTATTTAGAAGGGGATGACCTAACGGAGTGGGCCAAAAAAAAGTTTACACTTTTTCGTCTGCAAATTTCTCAAAGTTGGGTAGACATATCAAAATAGTTTAAGAGAACTTACTACTACAAAATCGTGTTTGGAACCTGATGAAAACGGCATCCATGGAAAACAAAGGCTAATGAAAAATGCCACCTCAAAGAGAAAAAAGGTCAAAAAACCACTTTTGCACACACGGCAATCTCTGGCATAGTTGACGGTCACGAATATATCCAAGATTGATACACACTTGACAATGCACCCCGTCATGACTTGGTATTGATAATAACCACAAAGTAAGAATTAAGACACCTCAAATTCTTCAGTTTATCTTATAAATTTAAAAATAAAACGCCTACCATGTTTTTTCTTTATGATCTTGTCTCAAACCTGCAACTTCGAAAATGTACAGCAGATCTCGGATCATCATTTGCAGGAGAAAACATACATGTATCTTTCAATTTAAAATCCTCTCCCAAATGAAATAATTAGTTATTATGTAAATGGAATTTCAAATTTCAGTTTCACGGTTGAGATATTCTCTCATTCATTTTCAAATTGCAAACACTTCACACAACCTCGAAGGGTGGGCAGTAGTTAGTTAATGAGTAGGCCTCCAGTTCACGCAATGGTATTGATTTCTGTTCAACATAATGGTTTTCCCATAGACTTACGTGTGTGCAAAGTGGGTTTTGACCATTTTTCACTATTTGGCCGCCATTTTGATATTTGAGCTTTGTTTTGAATGCCGTTTTCACCAGGTTATAACAAGATATTGTAATTAATAAATATCTTCAAAAACCTGTAAAATGTCCCCCCACTTTTGAGAGATTTGCAGATATAAAAGTGTAAACCTTTTTGTTTTGTACATTCATGATTCCAGCAGAATCTATGACGAAGCGAAACTCAATGCAATGCACGCGAGGATCAAGTAAATAATAAAACCCGAGATCATTATTAGACAAATATAAAATAGAGGCTCGGAGAAACTGGTGAGCATTGAAACTGCCGAGCATAATAGCTTTACTTTCTATCTCAGAAATAACCGGCAACAGTGCATAATGTTATGAGAGACTAAATCACTATAGATCTGTACCAGAGTGGTTTCAAGAATGGCTATGAGACAAAAAGTGGACACAGATAACAATATTTGAGATGGTAAGATAAACTGAGTGAAAAGCTAATGTTTTCGAATTTCTTTTGGTACAAAACAATTCTTGATTTTCTACAATAGATATTTCTGTAAACTGGTCTAGGCATGAAACCAATCCTTTTTTCTAACTTTGCATGCCAGTAGACTATTATATGCACATAATTGGACAGGTATCCTTTTACACACAAGATACTTACAGTTAATTGCTTTCAGTTTATGAACTTTATTTGATGCCCGGGGGTACTCAACCAAAAATGACCATATGGCCATTATGGCCATATGGGGATGTACCACAAACATGGGTCTCATTTCTAGCCTTCTGGTATATGAAGGACCCCTTTTTTCATGCTATTTGTGGAATATGAATGGGTCGTGTTTTTTCTCAATTTTTCTCAATTTTGTTAGAAAATTTGTCACATGTCCGAGCATATTTCATCAATCTGAAACCACAATTGTTCAAATTTGCTAAAAAGGTACAATTTGTGTTAAATTTGGCCCAAAATTTGCATATTGTATAGCTATGGGTCCCCTTTTCAGCAAAAATTGGCAAACATGTAGATATGAGCCCAATTAACTTCCAGACTCTCGGAGCCACATCTCTACCCATGTAAAGTCAGCCCAAAGTGTGTGAATTCAAAGCGGGACAAAGCCAATTTTGGAAGCATAAACAGGTCCATCAGCAAGTGGTTGCATGAATTGCGGGAACAAGGAGCCCGCTTACAGGGAATAATGAGCAGAATTTTGGAAATAATGCCAAGTGGATAAAGAAATGTGGTGAGCTTAAAAAGGTGACAAATAAAATAACGAGAGAAAAGACTTTGGGTTTTCAGCGGGGGTTGGCTGGTGACTAGTTTAGTGTTTGTTTTAGTACTTTCCCGAAACAGCCCAAGCCCAAGTCAGTCACAACCCAAGTAAAGTCAGCCTAAAGTCCGTGAAGGACCTTGCAGGATAAGCAGAGGGAAGCGCCCTCAATAGTTGTAACTAGGCTGATGAATTGTCATTTTGCGATATTGCGTGTACATAAGACTCGGTTTTCATGAGATATTCATGCTTTCCTCTAAAATTACCATACCAAGCTAAAAACATGAAATTGGAAGGGGGTTTGAGTTCTAGGTAACAAACTCACAACTATAAATAATTCATACTACTTCAAAATCTCACTTGAGATTTATATTCATGATATTATGCAACAGGTCTTTCATTGATGATCAGAGTTACTATAACAAAGTGGTCATTTGACTATGGTTCAGAGCTCAGGTAAAATTTGTTGGACTATTACATAATACTAATATCTTGTGCAAAGTTTTGTTCATGAATTGATTCTTGATGGATCTTGTTGGACAATGGTTTTGTATGAAGCCGGAATTCTATGTTTGAAACTGCTAATCCGGAAAGCTGGCACCTCACAAGGACTGTCCTGGCACAACCATAAAGTCTCAGCATTTTATACTTAGGCAAAGCTTCAATGCTTTACAGGTCACAAATCCTTGTGATGGATCGTTTTTCTATATGTAACCTTGCTCAAGGCGACCGGTTGAAATTGTGTCCTAATATTAGTATCCAAGTCCCAACCCAGCTGGAATTTCCACCGAACAATGATACCAGTGTAGTGCTACAGCAAGGTTTCCCAACCTGGGGGTCGCGACCCCTTTTGGGGTCGCGGACCCTTAAGAAGGGGGTCGCGAAGTTAATTGAAATGAAAATGAAAGTACTTGTCTAAAAGGAAGGAACAGCGAACAGAATTAGCAAATAAGATAATTTAACTATGTCAAGCAAGCCAAACTGATTTTGCAGTGTTTGATTAATCAATTGTCTTTGTATTTGATTAGTAAAATTTCAGCGCGCTTTGCGCGCAAATCAGTATAGATTGTCACGTACAGGACTGTTCAAAGACAAAAAATGAACATAATTGTAATTAAGTTAGTGGTATTTTTGCACATTCGTGCGCTCTTGTTTTAGGAATGGAGAGCACCATGCCCTTAGAATGCCACAACCGAAAATTTTAAGGATTGCCCTTGCTTGCCTGTCATCAGTAGATTCAGAGCTTCCGGTAGAATATAGGCGACCTTGTTGAAAGCCCGTTCCTCGGGCTTGAAAAATTGGCTTGGCACTGACGTACCTCACCACAACACCTTCATTTTTTTCTTGACAGGTCAAATTTCTTTTTGACAATATATTATTTTGAGTAATGGGGGTCGCCTCAAGCTAAGTGTCAAGAAATGGGGTCTCGGGACAAAAAGGTTGGGAAACCCTGTGCTACAGTCTCCATTGTCATTCGGAAATACAGTTGAAAAAGACGGTTGAAAAGACGAGAGTCTTGGGCTTTTGAGGTATGTAATAAAGAGACGAGGGCACCTTGAACAAGACTAAAGATGATGGCAAAGAGACCAACTAAGTTGCAGTACTGTGATGTAATTTCTTGATTTCATAGTGCTTGAGGTGATGTTCATGTGCACTCGCTATCACAAGAATTTCAAGCTAATAAGCACTTGAGGTTCCCTGGTTCTATGCCAAGAACCAGTGACTTTGAAGCATGCATCCAATGTCTATATATCCTGGAGTAATGTGTTGAAAAATGATGATAGAAGAAACAGAACATTGTAGGGCAATACCGTAGTTGCAGACATAAAATTCAAAACTTCCGAGGACCCAGAACATCTAATTTTTCACGTTTTTGAATTTTGAACAATTGTATTTGAAGTTGACTCTGATAGAAGTATATGACCTGAAAATTGAAATTCCAATCGAATTCTTGGTTTCCATGACAAGTCATTAAAACTCCTCGCTTGCGGACGTAAACAGCAAAGGGTACCTTTTGAGTTACTCATGTTTCAGTAACAGTCCCCTTTGCAAACAAATCTGTTAGTTTACTTAACAGATCTGTACACTTCATAAAAGCTAAAGAAAACCAATAAAGATAAAAAAATAAAAACTGTCATCTTTAGGTTAGACTTCCCAATGATCACCGTTGTTGGCATGCGTTAAAGAAATATTTCCATTTACATCCTCGATTAAATGCCGTCCATTTCTTAAAGGTCCATGGTCCGATTGCTAATAGCCTCGTCCCTAGATGTTACCGAAGTGGTTAAAATTTTGTTATCAGAAAAAGCTACAATTTTTCTCATTTATCCTGTGCAATCTTAGGGCTAAAGGGTGTTTGGTTTGGATGTTATGAACGAGGATATGCCCCATTTTGGTCGACAGTACTCTATGGGGATTACAAAATCAGGTTTTTAGCTCTCACTTAAAAAGGGATGAGCAGCGATTTGCTAATCTGAAACATCGAAAAAATCATCAAAATTCTACTATTCTGTATTTTTGTTACTGACATGGATATGCGAACATAACCTGCAAGTGGTTGGTTTGAAATCCGCGTATTAAAGGCAAGGCAGTACTTTTTATCTGATTCTGGAATTTCTATACGTGCGTATCAAAATTCTGACTTGAGATTAAAAAAAAATAGCCTTTCCCCTTAAATATCCCAGATTTTAAGCATGATATTGTGCACCACGATCAATAGAGTTTGACGTCAAACACAAACATTGTTGATCTTTGTTTATTCTGTACTGGTGTAAACCACAATCAGCTGTTTAGCATATATTTTGAGACGCCATCGTTGTATGTCTATTTGCGGGAGACGGTATGACAAATGTCCTAAAATACTTCATTTTTTCACTATTTGGTGGTTCGTTTCTACATTAAAGCAGTTATATGGAATTGTACACACGTATCCCTTAATTATGAGTTTAAAAATGTATTTCCACATTTTTCGATTCTCTCGCATTATCGCTGCTAATCCCTTTAAAAAGGGGTTTGAAATAGCGGCGCAAAACTTTACAGATGGGATTTTGGGGTGAAGGCCATTCTATCAAGATGAAAAATGTATATACTTAAATCGGGCCATCCCCCTTTAATAATGAACACAGATTCTTTTAAAGACAAAAGTTCCAAATCAAAGGAGTTATTACCATCTTAGTCCAATAATTGTATGATTTGACCCCACACAAATTGCAACAGAAACAATTTTGGTGTTAATATACTCTGAAATAGTCCAAAAATAATATATTAAAAGTCTACCAAAATCAACCTAGTGGAACATGTAGAAATAAGGGGGCAACGTTTGTACAGGGGTAAAAAATTAGAATTGTTCGAATTGATTTAAATGATGTACCAATTTATTGGGCTACTCCTAAGGTTTAAAAAAGGTATACTTTGCCCTATCTACGCGTTATAGTTTTAGTACAATAGGCTCATAACAGTTCAAGGTCATCCTGGGGTAAAATTCATAGAATGGTCCGATTTTGATCGGACTGGTTGTAAACTATTACATTTGTCTCACTAGATAAGTAAGTGTAAATAGATTCTTTGCTTGAACTTTCTATATAAGAATTACAGAGCTATGACTAGTGACCTCCCATAGACCCTGTAGCCCCAGTCACATTTTGCGTTCCAATTATGCAACGGATATTATAGATGGCACAACCAGTATATTTTCGGGTTCTGTACCATTAGACGAACAATTTGACACCATTTTTATAACGAACGGATATATCTGAAAATTTACCCCCATTGTGACCTTGAACCTATTTTGACTCATAACTATTGAACTACAACCTTCAGATATGGATGGCAAACTATACCTTTTTTTAATCCTGGAAATGTAACTAACAGGTTGGCATACTTTTCGACACGTTTTGATACTTTTCATATTTTAACCCCTGTATAAAACTTACCCTAAAAATATATGTTCCACTCGTTTGATTTTAGTAGACTTTTGATATGTTGTTTTTAAAGGTATTCTCAATACAATTCTGTTGGAATTGATTCTGTTGCAATTAGTGTTGGGTTAAGGCAGCATTCATTCTATTTTGACTGGCCTATCTTTCAAATTTGCAATCTCTGTTTTAAATAACATCAAGAAGTAGTACGAGGTGCTTGATAGTGTCATTTTGGGAATTAGTCCAAGTTTAATAGAAAAACACACGGAAATAAATAAGCCATAGCTGATTTTTTTTCAGGATAGTTTCTTAATGTTATAATGAACAACATATCAAAAGTCCCCAAGAGTCCCCAATGTGATTATTGAGTAATAAGGGGCTAAAGTTTGTACAGGGGTCCAATTTTATAATGGTCTAATTGTCTTCAAATGTATACCAATGTTTGCGTCATGTCATAAGGGTTAAAAAAGATATAGTTTGCCCTATCTATGACTTATCGTTTATTAACTATAAGTAAATAACTGTTTAAGGTCATACTGGGGGTAAAGCTTCAGAATGCTCCGATTCTTTTCAAAAGTGTATCAAAATGTTCGTCTCGTTGTGTATAAACTGAAAAGTTATATTTAAATAGTTGAAGTAATTTCCTGCCATAGTTATAGGGCTCATTATGACAAGTTGCTACAGGGTCTATGGGAGGTCAAAAGCCTATAAGGTCCATATTTAAAAGATGTAGATGGAGTGAATAAGTATTTTTTGCCATAATATGACCGTACAATAAGTACGAGTAATTTGGGACTGATTTAATTAAAATCAGACTGTTTTTGATATTTTACCCCACGATGACCTTGAAAGAATTTTGGCCTATATTCCTAAAAATAAACGTCAAAATTTAGGCAAACCATTTCTTTTTTATCAGTGTGACTAGAAGAATACAATAGTCCATGATTTAGCTCATTTGAATCATTTCAAATTTTTTACACCTGTATAAATTTTACCCCCTTATTGTTCAATAAGCACAATGGGTATTCTTGGGGACTTTTGATATGTTGCTTCTCACAACATTAGAAAACTATCCTGAAAAAAAATCAGCTATGGCTTATTTTTTTCCACCTTCTCTCTGTACACAGACCTAAAGTTCCTGGACTAAATGTACGACTGCAGCAAGTCACTTTTTACCTTTTTGTAACAAAATCTAATAATTTGTGAAATTTAATAGATCTTCTTGTTCATGAAACTACATAGTATTTACCTTTGATATGAATTAACCAAATCAAGCTATTTGGATGACATTTATGTCTTCTTTTACAATGTAGAATTTCGTTTGTCATAATTACGGAACTGTCCTTCATTGTATGTATGTCATGTAGTGGAATTTGATACCAAATTTGGTGAAATTTGATAATAAATGACCTTCAATGAACTTTAATGACATATAATGACCCCAAATGTTAAGATACCATACCTTTAATCTGTGCCGTAGAGCCCGGAAAATGCGGCTTATTATATTCGACGAAACGAAACAGGCTCAGTGCACACATTGGATTGCACGCTTTATTCCGTTATCACACATTTTATACTCTGACGGAATAAAGCGTGTAATCCAATCGGTGCACTGAGCCTGTTTAGTTTTTCGTCGAATATAATAAGCCGAAAATGCCAGCGAGCCGTCCTCGTCGTTTGTTGAGAAGAAACTATGGAATAAACGTTTCCCGTCAAACTGTAAATCGGATATTGCTTGAACATGGTTACCGAGCAAGACGAATGGGCTGGGAAGCGCAGAAGATTAAAGCTCGGACACTGGCGACATGTTGTCTTTATGGACGAGAGCAACTACATCCTTGACCGTCTAGATGGAAGGGTTCGCCGATTACCTCTTGATAACCTCCGAGATGACTCTATTCAAGAATCGACTCAAGGTGGTCGCGGCTCAGTGATGGTATGGGCCGGTATTCATTATGGGGGAAAACGTCACTGGTGGTGCCAGATGGAAACATGAACGCCGTCGTGTACCTGGGCATTCTGGAAAACCACTGACTGCCACATGCAAGAAGGGTTTATGCAAACAATTTCCGGCTGCAATAAGACAACGCCACTCCGCGTTATCTGTGGCCTAAGTTTATGGTGATATGTTCGGAAGAGACTGACCAATCAATCAAGTAGGGACAGAAAATACTAAATCATCATCCTATTTCATAAAGACGGCGTATTGGGCTTATTCATTTCAGATGTGATCTAATAACCGGTAAACATTCCAAATATACAAACAACCCGAGTTCGAAAAAAATTTCTGGAAATGTCCTCATATCTCTTTAACATCCACATCTGCAAAATGGATCACCCAGATTGTGTTCCATAAACTTTCTTGAACATTGTAATGTATGAATTGCTGTAACCCCCCCCCCCCAAAAAAAAAAAAAATCAGCCATTTGTACTCTTGGTATAATAAATTTAATTCAATTTTAGCAGGCACATGGGCATCTCAGAAAAAAGATGAAATTGTAAATAAAAAATTGTATTTCTTTTTTATCAAACAGGACCAGCAATTCCACCACCTCCATATGAACCCCCTCCAGAAGAAAATAAACCTGAGGAAGTGTACTCATCGTAAGTATTCGGCCAATAAAAGGGGATCCATAGATCCCCCATGATAGTCCGGTGCTCGACCCATATGACTTTGCGCAAGCGTCCACACAAATTGTTTTGATGGTTTCTAGGCAACATTGACCTGCTGATTCCAAATCTGGATGATGCCACTTTGGAATCATTGAGCATTGTGAGATATGGACGGGGGTAATTTAACAGGGGTAAAATTTGTAAATGTTTCATGTGGATTTGAAATATGTATAGAAGTGTTTATCTTGTCCTAAGGTTTAAAAAAAGGTATAGTTTGCTATACCTGCAACCTTTTGTGTTTACACTACAGACCAAAATTTGTTCAAGGTCATCATGGGATTAAATATTTACAACGATCCGATTTGTTTCAAATTGGTTTCAAATTGTTCGTATGGGAATGTTAAAACAGAAAATAAACATTTACCTCATGTCAATCATTGCTAAGGTATCTAACAGAGACTAAAATGATTAACCCCCATAGACCCTGTGGACCTTCTCCATTATTTCCCCCTTATTTATACCACAAATGTTCAACAAAGTGTGTAACCTATATTTGACATTAATATCAAACAGAACGAAGAATTTGAGCCCATTTTGAAAAGAATCTGTGCATTCTAAATTGTTTACCCCAGGATGACCTTGAACCATTTTAGACTTGATGTGTTAAAAGTTAATGTCCTAGATATAGCAAACTATACCTTTTTTTAATCCATAGGACCAGATGAACATGACTATACACCTTTTAACCCATTATGAAGCATTTACAAATTTTTACCCCTGTTAATTTACCCCCTACCCTATCTCAAAATTCTCAAGGATGCCAAAGTGGCAACATCCAGATTTAGATTCAGTAGGTCAATCTTGCCTAGAAACCATCAAAATATTTTGTGTGGACTCTTGCGCAAGGTCACATGCAAGGTTCTTTGGGCCGAGCACCAGACTATGATTACCAAAATTACTCAGACTGAGAAAGGACCTGGCAGGACAAGCAGAGAGAAGCGCCCTCGGTTTTGACATTGCGTTATCTGGTACCCATTTTCACAAATCATATAACTTTAAATGTGAAGTTTTCTGATCCGAACTTTGAAAAACGGGAAATGATCTTATTTTGAAGAAAACGGCACCTTCAGAGGAATGGGAAATCGAATTTTTATTATACAACCCCTTTCCCCCAAGAACG
>JAMKCH010039152.1:0-14469 GCA_023653785.1 Ophioderma brevispina
AACCCACATGGGCCCCATTAGGAATAGCCCACATAAAACCCATGCCCACTATAGCCCAGCTTACCCACACAAAACCCACATGGGCCCCAGCACGGCATGTTGGAGGGGAAGCTACTGCGTGTGTACATAGGTGGATGATTACCCCCACTTTTGCGGCCGGCGATGTGGTACCAATGTGGGTGGGTACTCTGTGGCTACTTGCTTCAAAGGTACTCCCATGAAGTAATTGGTTGTGAATTCTCTTCCACAACTGCCTTCATTTTCATGTTGCCATGACAATGTATAAGATGACTCTGTTAATTTCTGGAGTTCTTTTTTTCAAGTTTAGTGTTCATTTACACAAATATTATATTTGTGACCTTTCAGTAAACAACTAAAAAAGTGCCCTTATTTTGTCTGTCACACAAGAGTAGTTTGATCCAAAAATCTTCCTGGATTACTTGAATAAAGACTATTTATTGAATTATATGAACCATTGCTAGGCGTAACTAGGTGTGACTGGACACAGAAAGGATAAAGAAAAGTGTAACTGCTTTGCTGTGGTTTGACCTGTTGTCAGGGTGTACTATTCAGGTCAAGTTCAGACACAGCAAAGTAAAAACACCACACTATATAAAGCATAGTATTAATCAACAAACTTTGTCCTTATTTTCTCACCTTCTCCAGTATTAGTAGTGGCATTTTTATCCCCCTGGCCAAAAAGGGCATGGGAGATTTTGTGACAGCCGATTCCTCCTGTGTGTGTGTGTGTTCCATGTTGGTTAGGTTTTTGGTTGGGTTGGCTGGTTAGGTTGACTGTTTTTTTGTATCTCCTGGACAAACGAGTGGGGCCATTTGCAGCCAAATTTGATTAGAAGAAACACTGGTGCAAGGTTCATATGAGGTGCATTCCGATTGTGGTGAGAGGTCATGACCTTTTGTGATAATAAAGCTCATCATATTATTGTGGTTTATTCCATTAGAGATGGCCCATTACATTTTAACCTTGATGTCTATAAGGCCAATGAAAGTCAATGTTATGTTTCTCGTAACATTTTTTGCAAATCATAATGAGACAACTATTTCATTTTTCATTATTCATTATTTGTAATTTGAAGAAACAGCCATTTCACCAACATTCAGCATGCTCTAATAGCTACAATATTGTGTCAAACCACCACCCTACATTTAAAATGATTTTGCAACTGTTCTTTGATTTAAAATCACATTCACAAGATGTGATCACAAGAAGAAAGCTTGATATGTTCTTTAAAATACAAAATAATGAACTTTTTAGGGATTTCAGCATCTCAAACGCGGGCAGAAAATCATAACTCGGGCGGGTTACGGAAACATAACATCAACTTTCATACGCCTAAAACTGGCTCATTTTAACACTTGAGTGCATAAGGAGGGGTACATGTGGACCCAGGATCTCATTTTTCACATGCCATGTTTTAACGCTAAATTGTATTTGCCCAAGGGGAAACATTCTTTAGGTTTTGTCCAAACCTAACCAAAAATAATGTTTCCACTTTTGCTAAATTGGTTGTTTTGACATGGGAGGCAAATGAAATTCGGTCACGTGTGTGACTTCCCGAAGAATGGCCCTTCACACCCACTCTGTATCATGTGCTTTATTCTGTTAAAGGTGTGTGACCTGATTATGGTCTGATGTTAATGATGTTTTTTCCCTTGAATGTAAGTATATCACCAAAAACATCTGATCAAATTGTGAGTTAAGGGTAGTGTCAACCCTGGTGCTTTTGTTTTTACACGAATTTCTGATTTTTGCACCATTTTAAACATCAAACTGTGTTCTATAGTTACCAACAAAGGTTATCCACTACAGACAATCTTGAGCTGTATTTTTTGCCGATTTAAAACAGCTATTTGACCATTTAAAGTCACAAAAACCGCTTAGTCTAAACGGCGGGAATTTAAGCACATTTCACGCCGTCAGACGCAAGGCGCACCATCGCGTCGCGCGGTGAATTTTTGCTGCGTAATGAAGCGTGCACATGTTTTAATGTACTTTTGCGCGAGCGCATCTTGGAAAAACGAAAAATAATATTTGAAAATGTAAACAAAGCGCTAATTTAGACAAGATGAAATTTCAATTTCTTCTAATTTCTGGAGTTAGAGACAAAATATGTTTGATTCAATAGTGCATAAAGATGTATTTTGATCACTTGCACAACATACTCAATTTTGAAGTTCAAAGATAAAGTTATTTGAGAAAGAGACAGCTTGAAATGGCGTGAAAAGTCACTTTTTTACTAAAACATGGATTTTCTCAATGTTCAATTTTCGCAAAATTTGGCAAATTTTCAGACAAGATAACTCCAAAAATACCGAAGTAAAAGGTAAGGTTTAACTTTCCTACGATAGCAATTGGTCTTCTCCAGGGACGGTTTTCTCAATTTTTCATTTTTCGATTTCTAACTAAAGATATTCTCCAATATATACTCAAATTTTGGAAAAGAAAAGTAAAAATCACACTTTTTTGACATTTTTCCTTATATTTCGAAAAGTAAGCTCTATTTTAAAAAATGAAAAAACCGTCCCTAGACAAATTTGTCTTGTTTCTAAAAAATAACATAAGAAATCATGAAAATTCAAATTGTTTTTTGTTATGCTGTCTGAAAATTTTGGGGCAAAATCGTGATTTTTTAGTATTTTTCCTCCAAATACGGCATGTTTACATTAATCTGATGCCATCAACAGGTTCATCGTCCAATTTTCCTTTCTAGAAACGTATACTTTTACATACAATAATCAAATATTTGCAAGTTACAAAAAACCAAAATAGATACAACTCAGAAACTCCAAGGTTGCACACTGCCTTAAATCGGTCCATAGTTTGGATAGTAGAAGCACAAATGTGCACTAATTAGCCCATAAAGGAGAGTGTGATAATTAAGGTGGTTTACGCACTTGAGACCATTTTTGTTTGTAATGTCAAAAGGACACATTTCCTGGGCCTTCCTTAATCTGGTCTATCAGACAGTCTCCCATGCTTGACATTTAAAAACCCACATATTATTTATTCCTTCTCAGATGATTTTGATGTATTGCTTTCTTACAATTTGCCTATTATATTTTATTGCTTGTGCCTATGGCATTGGGGCATTTTTATGGGTCCTGGTGGTTATTGTGATTACCTGTGGAGTCTGGAATCAATAAGTGCTATAAAATGGTGAGTGTGTGTTGTGTGTTTTTGTTTTTGTGTGGAGCATGTGTGTTTATGGGTCTTCTGAATGTAACTTGCATGACACTAAACACTAAAAGAAATTTCTCTTTCAACAAAGGTCGTCTGGAGTTTAAAAACAAAGCCTTGGCAGTTAACAAGGTCCTTGGAAGGAGTAACAAGGTCCTTGGCAAGTTTAAAACAATCAGTTTTCTACTCTTGTTAACAATAGCATTTTTTTTGAGTGTATGTTTTGTTAACAAAGTAATGTGTGATATAAGTTTGTGTCCTGTGTGTTTGTGGCACGTGTGTGTTGTGTGTGCGTATGTGTGGTGTGCTTGTGGGAATGACTGCATGTGTGTGCTTGTGAATGAATGCAGGTGTGTGTTTGTGTGAATGAATGGGCCATGTTGTATTACACTGAACATATACTATGAGAACAAATCCATGAAACTTACATTGCAACCCAATCAGAAGCGATATCACAGACAAAAGATTTTGATTCCTGAGTTTCCTTCACCAACTTCTTCCACAGCATTTCAGTGTTGTGACTTGTGGTTCGATAAGACTGACCAGGACACTAATCCATATCAAAGGTACTTGCAGTGCAATTAAAGGGGAATGACCTGATTTAAATATAATTTGGCATCTCAATAGAATGGCCTTCAACCCAAAACCCCATTTGTAACGTTTTTGCAATGTTATTTCACCCATTTTTATGTGAGAGCTAAAACGTGATTTTGGTAAGTCCCATAGAGTACTGTGTAAAACTAATATTGGGCAATCAAAAATGGGGCACATTTTTTGCTCATACACCAAACCAAAACTCCTTTAGCCTTTAGCCCTAAGATTTCACATGTAAATGAGAAAAATAGGCACTTTCTTCTAAACCAAAATTTTGACCACTGTTGGGTAAAATCTGGGGGTTTGAGGCTAGGCTAATAGTGTCGCGGACCATGGCCCTTTAAGGTGCAACGAGAGATTCCAAGTCTCCATATTTTGATGTGATAGTAGTGATTTCATATAGATAAGACACTCAATAATTCCTTATCTTTTTATTTTGGTCACAGAAATATAAATGAATAAAAGGTGATTGTATATGCTTAATTCAAGAAACATAGGCTATAAATTTTTTATTTTGCTTCTATAAAATGTTGTACCAAAGACACAGTTCTCATCTTAATCCTTATATATGGGAATATTTTGATATAAAGCTTTCACCATTGGCCAAAATCAGATTTTCAAATTTTTTCCGGGACACCGGTTTATTTGAAATCTCATCGTCTGCACCTTTAAAGCTGGCTTGCTAAAATTTTGGAATATTTACAGTGATTTCTACTATCTGCAGATTGCACTTTAAAACAACCATGATACATACAAATGCATTCCAATTTGTGCAAGTGGATAACAAAAGGATTTATAATTGAAATTCGGCAGGGCTGTTCCTTGAGGAGCGTGGGGTTTGACATCCATTTACAGAATTTAATGTCAAGCAAATTAAAAAAATGATTAAGCTGGGATTTAAGTGGATAAAGTTATGGATTTTTTTTTTTGAAGATAGTACTTTCTATTGTGGCCGAATCTGTATATACATGAACTAAAAATGGGAAATTTGTAAACCACCAACACCCCATATTGAAAATGGGCTGGAAACACCCCTGGTGGAATAAAAGAGTTTTTGTTTTTTCATGCCAATATTTTATTCATGGAAGCTAACATTTTTCAGTGTGGTTTTCCACGATTTATTACTTTTATTGTCTAGTGTACAGCATGTGATTGGCCTTTGGATCCATCCCAGGCGTTTTGAGTCAATCCCACAATGCACCAGTTTTGGGAGATTTTTAGGCCACAAAGCATTAGTACTAAGGTAACTTTTTAGCTTGATCATGAAATGTCTTGTGTTCTTAAACTTTTGGAACACTTTTTATCCTTAAAGGGATTAGCAGCGATTGTAATCGAAACATAAAAAAATCATCAAAATTCATATTTTTGTATTTTTGTTATGGCATGATATGCAAACATAACTGGCAAGTGTTGGCTTGAAATCCGTTTATTAAAGACAATGCAGTACTTTCTATCTGATTCTTTAATTTCTATACGTACGTATCAAAATTCCAACTGAGATCAAAAAAGCCTTTCTTGGTGAATATCCCTGATTTTAAGCGTGATATCATATTGTGCACCATGATCAATACAGTTTGACCTCAAACACAAACATTATTGAGCTTTATTTTATGTCTGTACTATTGTAAACCACAATCAGCTGTTTATTGTAGATTTTGAGATGTCATCGCTGTATGTATAGTTGCGGGAGACGGTATGACAAATTTCCTCAAATACTTCATTTTTTTTTCACTTATTTGGTGGTTTTATTCTACATTAAAGCAGTTATATGAAATTGTACACAACTATCCCGATTTATAAGTTAAAACCAATGCATTTCCCATTTTTCGATTCTCTCGCAAGATCGCGCTAATCCCTTTAAGGACTGACATGTGTAATACAGTACAGCATAGGCACATTGCATGCATCATGGGATTGATTCAAACACCCTCTGAACTGATACCAATTGGGGTGTGAAAGAAAAAAACCTGACACGAATGTATGGCTGCTGAATTAAATATAATTTTCTTGGGCGTTACAAGAAGACATGGTAGAGCGAGCTTCAAATACAGGGATTGTTTATTCACGGAAAGCCATAGGGCATGGACCTTTTGTGACTCGGAGGCATCTGCAGGATCGTAGGAGGCCAAGTCAGTGGCTATCTTTTGGAACACAGTTATGACAGAAAGCACAATAATGGGACCAGAAACCCACCACAAGGGGAAAATAGTGTATTAATGTGTTAATGTTAACTAGTTTAACTTTTCCATAGGCACACCCCCTACTGTCAATTTAAGGTGAAAAAAATTAATTTTTCCGTTTAATTATTTACACGATACAATATTAGTTTGAGAATACCATTGGCGTATATAGGAAATGTGTAACATTTTTTAAAATTAGAACAAAGTATTGCAGATGGTTACTATGGGCTTGTAATATACAAATAGCCAGCAAGCGTTTTACCCATGGTAAAATCATAATGTACATATTACCAATTCTGTAAAACACAACATAACAATACTGACTAATGTGGACATGTCAAGGAACGGATACATGCAAAAGATGGAAACATTAGCACTCCTCGCCCTTGTGTAAACTTTTAACCAATTATCTAGTAGCCACGGTGAAAACTGACCATATTTTGGATCTGTTTTTTTTTTTTTTTTTTTCTACTATAAGATGAACAATATAGTCATACCCTTAGGCACCATTGACATCAAAAGAATTAATAACTTTAGAGGGCCTTCATACAAATCTGTCACGAGTAAGAAACTTCCGTCAAATAATTAGTAACGTGGCGTAATACGACGTCGACATTGGATAGCACCATGCAGCGCTCGCGCTAGGGATTGTTATTTGTGTAGCAATTTTTGCCCAACGCTTTGCTGATCATATTGATGTGCAAAGTAGGGAAAAAATTGTTCACAATCTTAACAAATTGCATGCAAATGGACAGAAAATGTGTAGCAAACTGCTATGCGAAACAAGCTATCGCGAGCCCTGGCCCTGTACCCACTGCGACAACTTTGTGCACGCGTAATCTATACACTATGTGTATCGATGCATGATCATCTATCGTGAATACAACAAGCACAATTACATTGAATGCTATTCTACGCTCAGGTTCGTGGCCCAGACATAGACCTGCATAAACCCCACCATTCTTTGCTATGGTTACTTGAATATTATTGACCAGCGCCACGGAGTTACCCACCACTGGTACCAGATTATAAAAAAAGTAAACATATCTTATTCAATTTCGCACTGCGTTAAATGACTACACCAGCCATGTGGAAATGATAGATTGTTGATCGATCTTGGGGGACTGGCTGTTTGTTCCCGCGAGATTTGAAAAATGCTTATTGTTATTGAAAAAGAGGGAAGGAGATTCCCTTTCTGCTTGCACCTGGTAACAATAGCAAAAAAAAAATTGTTATTTTTTTTAAAGATTGATTTTTCATATTTTTTGTTTTAAGTATCCAAATTGATGGTCCCTTGACAGAAAACAAGAAAGGCAAACTGATACACGTATTGAAGGTATTCCCAAGTGGCTAATTAATATTGCTATTGTTTACTTGGCTTAACATGAAGGATGACAGTAACATAGAACGTCGGTTCGTCGCCCTCCAGGAAAAACAAGGTATTTGTTTTTGCCCCAAAAAAAATTATTGTATATAATCATTGACAAGATGTACATTAAGCATGCTATGTAATCAACAATAATTAATTCCTTATTAAATATGCTTGATAATTTTAGAAATGTAACATTTTTGAATGGTATAGTTTTGCCGTCAAATTGACGGAAATATTAAAGGACATGTTTATGAAAAAATTGTCAAAGTGTTTGAAAACCCATTCAAATTATCTTCACTATAGGTATAAATGTATATAAAACATATTAACACAGTAAATTAGGTAATTCAGTAATTTAGTAAAAATATATTTATTTTTTTTATTTTTTTTATTTTTTTTAGTGTCATTTTTGTTTGCTTTCTGTCTATACAATATGAAATTAAGCTTAACCAAGCAGCAAAATTCTTATCCCTTTGATAAGATGTGTTACGACAGATCCACAAGTGACTGTTTGTAAGGAGGGTTTTGTCAGGTCCATGCATGGGCCAACCAACCCTTTGTTGAGAGGGCGGGCAACCTGCAAGCGTTTGTAGCCCCTGTCAGGCTTAACTTGAGTAGAGCACATTTAAATTTGCTAACAAACATAATGCCCTGAAAATGTATTAAAATTGTAAACTTTCAACAGGTGATTTGGAAAAGAGGTCCAATTCATTTGTCAAATATGTTAGAGTTACCACAGGTAGGACAGACAGGGAATTGAAAAGGAAATATTAAATGTGTGCTTTTTTTAGCAAGAAATTGCGTAGAAGTACATGGAAAAATCAGGAATGTTTTGTGTTGTGTTTTTGAAAAAGGGAAGGAATGTGAAGTCTAAATATTCCCAGGGTATATATAGCGGTGACATTAGCACGAGGGGCTCAGACTAGACGCTCATTATTTGAGCAGGGTCGTTTGCTACAAGGGACTTGACCATAAGGCAAGGCCCCCCAAAACGATACACCCTTTTATGAATGTTTGACAAAATGGTAACCACTTAGTGTGATGAAACCCATTCAGTAAACTTGTAAACATAGTGTGAAATGAACCAATTTTCTTTATCTGGGGGAGAGGTACTGCTTATTAGAAAAATTAGAACTTATAATAGATGTGTCATGAGATTCACTTTTCTAACAGTGTAAGTGGGTCGGTCAGTGGTGGTGGTGGTGTTATTGTTGTATTGGAATCAGCCCCGCATGCAGGGTGGTTGCAAGTCGCACCTTTGAATTACACAAAAGAGGCAAAGGGGCCACTTTTGCTGATTTTTTTGATTTTTAAAAAGGTTAAAAAACAGAGAGAGAGAAGAGGAAAAATATGAACTCTTCACCAAAGAGCCCACACTTTGGTGAAAAGATGTTCAAAAGAGTCCCACAAAGGACTATTTATCGGGTGTTAGGTCCACTTTTACAAAAAAAGGGTACACACACACCAGGGCTGTTTTCTTTCCCTCGCCCTATTACCTACCTCTTGTGGTATGGCCCTGATGGGGGAGCTCATGACTGGTCTAGTGCTTTTATCTTCTTCGAGTCCGGTGACGTCATGTGTAATTGCAAATAGTCGGCAGCATTAAATTGGTGAGCATTGATTAAAAAACGTTTACATACGCATACGATTGCATAAAGGCGGCTTGAACCTATCCAACGCAAAACAACTGCCTGAACGTGTTGACGTCACTGGACCTCGCGAAGGTAAATGGAGTATAGTCGAACAAGTATGAAATGTTTACAGTTTTTGGTACCAATTTATTTTCTGTTACCCCATATATGGTGGAGATATGGATCAGCGACATCTAGTCAATACCCTCACCAAGGCTCAGAACCTTATGGATTGCCAGGCGTAAGTATGAGCTACCTCATCATTAACTGAAATAGGGTGCCGTATCAAATCATTAAAGGTACATTTCATGATTCCAGCGCCCTTAGTGTGTATGGTTGGTATAATTCCCTGAGAAAGTTATTTTCAAAATTTCAGTTGATTCTAACAGTGGCACATGCTTTTTGTGTTATGAGCAAATGTTTACTACCACGTTGCCCCCATAGGCCTACTTTTGCTTTACTTTCTGTTCCATTAACGGACAGAAAACACACAAAATCCCAAATTTCCTCAAAATAGTCCCGAAGTGTGCAAATAATGATGTAGCATACATACGATACTTACAGCAACCGTTCAGATGATATAAAAAACCCTCAATTGTTTAGGTAAGTCGGGGGGGGGGAGCTGTGGATCACGAAATGCTCCTTAATTGTGAAACCTTTACAATTAACTTTGCCAAAATTTTAATATTTAGAAAGAATTAAAATGTTTTTGCATCTCTATTTTTTTCTCTATTTGGCAATTTTAATCTTTTTGGGCACTTTTGTAAAAATTCTTTCTTTTCGTTCCATCCACTGGTTTTAAGGCAATGTATTCCTTTTGGAATATGTATGTGCCATTTTGGTCAGGTTGACGGGCAGATGTATGTTTCATTTTTGTTAAAAATGTCAATATGCGTGAAAATATCAAATTTTACCATATATTTGGCATAGGCAGCTATGCTGCCTAAAAAAAGGCCTTTTTATTTTTTTACTTTTTTCAGGTAGACCCTCTAGTGATCACAAAACTTGTTTAAAATTGCTTCTTGTACATTAGCAAATTTGTAGAAACATATCAACTTCTGAAGTATCTTTTTACTAATGAAATGTTAAAAAAGTAAAAGAACAAATTGAAGCAGCCTCTAAAAAGAAACAGGAGATGTTAAACATAATTTTATATACTTTTAATTTAATAATGTAATAGATCAAATGAAGCAAAACTGACCTTTTACACCCATTGATTTACACCCACACTATTCCGTCAACCATTAAGTTATACATCTTGGTGCATGACGGAATAAAGTGCATGTAAACTTATGGTTGCAGGAACATGTTTGGTTTCATTGAGTATAGTAAGCCATCTTGGACAGAAAATGCCAGTAGCCATCTTAAAGGTCCATGGGCCGATCGCTAATAGCCTCGTCCCCAGAACCCCAGATTTTACCAGAAGTGGTCGACATTTTGGTATCAAAAGAAAGCTACTATTTTTCTCATTTACCCTGTGAAATCTTAGGGCTAAATGATGTTTGGTTTGGGTGTTATGAGCGAAAGTGTACTCCATTTTGGTCGACCAATATTAGTTTTACACAGTACTCTATGGGGTTCACAAAATCACGTTTCTAGCTGTCATATCAAAACGGATTGAAATATCGGCACGAAACCTTACAGATGGGGTTTTTGGGTGAAGGCCATTCTATCAAGATGAAACTTTATATACTTAAATCGGACCATCCCCCTTTAATCAGAAAGCCTTGTTAACACCTTGGGCACTACCATCTATGATACAGTCTGTCTGTCAGATTGGTTCATTACAGGACACAACATGAGATAGCCCTTTGAGTAGCCAATCAAAAGAGTGCTTCTATGCCTTTGTGTAAACCATGCTACCATTGTTACAGTATCTCTGATTTGCTCATTACATGATATTACCTTCCAAATAACCAATCAAAATAGTGCTTAGAAATTGATTAGATATGGGCAGGTAGTGCCCTGGGGGTTACATATATATTCTTGTAAAATAAAAAAATAAATTTTGCCTTGCAGGACCATTTTGGATTCCTAGGAAAGGTTTAGATTGTGCCATCATCTGAAATATACAGAGACCATTGCATCAAGCCCCGGTCACTCCCTGATAAGCCAAACCCTGCAAAAACATTCAAGATAAAACCATGAATGTATGTTACAGCACACATCTGGTTCAATCCGTGGGAAAACGGACAATTATATAGCGCCCTCAGTTTTGCCTTACTTTAATTGTGACCATAACTATCCTAGATTATTAAATTTATACAAAGGAATAATCTGGATGTTTAAACAGGTATAGGGGCTGGCCCAACATATATAACCCCTGGGTGGCATTAAATAATTGATCAATACTGGTTTATACAGTAAGGCAAGATTCCACCATTTGTTTGTGTAAACTGTAAAGATTATTATTTGTCACAGTATTTGTTCTGCAGTTTTGAAGTAATTTACACATTATGGCTTGACTTTTTTGTTGTTGTAATAGGATGTGGTTTGAAAGGAATCCAATGTTAAGTGAGGAGTCCGTCAGTATCAAAGAGCAAATTGAACTTCTCAACAAGCAACTTCTTATAGAGGTGAGTGTCATTAAAGGTGCAACGAGAGATTTTGAGGCATCCAAATATTGTGTCATAATAGTAATTTCATATAGATTAGATACTCAATAGATACTTACCTTGTATTTGACTATGGAAATGTCTTAAAAGAGAGAAGGTGATTTTGATTAGCTTAAGTTTGATTGTTTTTATTAGCTACTCTAATTTAAACAAGTTTTTGGCTCCTCGATGCCAACCAATTTCCCTTGGTTTGGGTTTTCTTGTATTTTACAGGTGGGGAGTGAGTCAGCTTACAGTAAGGCCCCCCCCCCAAAAAAAAAATTGTTTGATTGTCCTCATCCGACCGACCCTAATTTTGGAAATCAGGAAAAAGTTTTTTTTTTTTCCTTTTACTGTGCAAAAGAATACCGACCCTAATTTTGAAAAATTCCTAAAAAGTTTTTTTTTTTTCAATTTAACTTTCTGAAATGTAAAAAAGACGATGTTTAAACAGTTTCTTAGCATGTTAGTTGGGTTTTATAATGTACAAAGATGTATTTTTGAGTAAGAATCAACTTGATTTTTAGTGTTTGAAACAAACATGTTTCAATACAGTTTGCTATTGATATTAAAAAAAAACGAAAAAAGAAAAAAAAACCAGTTTTTCCGACCGACCGACCGACCCAACTCTAAAAAGTCATCTATGGACAATCAGACATTTTTTGGGGGGCCTAATCGCCCCTGGTTGGTCAGCCTGGAAGGTAGTTGGGTCAAGTTTGGTGACATATTGAACCTCGGTAGACTGGCTGGCAGCGACAGCCATCCAATCATCAAGCCGCTCTTTCGCGCCTTGTTTATGTTTCGCATTGTTTATATTTTTCCAAAAATTTGTCACATCACCGCTGGTTGGCAGACGGTGTAGTCATAAAAAATCCCCCCTCCCACCCAATGTTTTTTGGTTCTGGCTGCTGGGGGTGGGAACTTCCATGGTGGGTCAGTGCAAGAGTGTGAGGCCTTATAGTTATAAGGCTTCCACCAGTGCCCATGTAATCATTTTTGGGTAGATCGGGTTTGGGACCACCCTTTCTGGGTGTGCTACACCCTCCTGGTACAGGTCGGGGAGGGTGGTCCCATAAACCCGACAGGTTATTCACAGATGGCCAATCGTCACAAGTCCATGTCGTGTCATTTTATGCATGATCTGCAGAGGTTTACAATCATTATCTATCATATCATATGGCTCAGGCCGTCAAAGTGTCATTGGGTGCAAGGAAGCACTTATCCGGCTTCCCTCATTAAATATCAGAATCCGTCTGACCAGCCCATCTTGTTTTCTGTCCTTGGTGGTATTTGGGAGGCATTCAGGTGGCAAATGGAAAACATAGGCTGAATTTTGTATTTGCTCCTATACAAAATTAGAAGTTTCACAATTTTTGTGTTGCCTGCCTTAAGGCAGGAAGACACATAGGGATCACTTTGTCCACTGTTGTTGTTGTTGTTGATGTCTGTTGTTGTGAAAAAGGGTTAACATTTGCCTGTAATATCCACATACTAGTAGTTTGATGGATTTAAACCAAAATTGGCTCACAGGTGCAACTTGGCATCCCCCATTTGTTGATGAGGTCAAATGTCATATACCAAAGTCAAAGGTCATGTGAGGTCAAGTTGTAAAACAGCCTGAAAATGTGAAATTGACCTCATTTAAAAAGTTCAATTGGAACCAAACTTGGTTTATGGAGTTAACATGCAAACCCTCATTTGTTTATGAGGTCAAAAGTCACATACCAAGGTCAAAGGTCATGTGAGGTCAAGTTGTAAAATAGGCTGAAAATGTAAAATTGACCTCATTTGAAAAGTTCAATTGGAACCAAACTAGGTTTATGGAGTTTACATGCAAACCCTCATTTGTTTATGAGGTCAAAAGTCACATATCAAGGTCAAAGGTCATGCGAGGCCTATCATTCACAAACCTCGACGGCAGGCGACACAAGCCGTCCGAGGATCAATGTATTTTTTTTCAAAGAAACATTTCTCAGCTTAATCCTTTCAGATGGGGATATTTTTGATGGAAAGCTCTACATCAGGGCACAAATAAGTACTTTCAATTATTTTAGGGATACCTGATATGTGAAATCTCTCGTTGCACCTTTAAAGGAGACACTTTGTGATCCATAACCTTGACCAACTTGACGTCCCCCAAAATATTTGAGACGTCACTATGGTTCAACAATGACGTCAACTACAAATGCTGTTTGTAAATTACTGCTATTAATTTGTAAAATTGGAAGTCCAATTGCAACCAAATTTGGGTCATTGATGCACTGTGGAAATCTGCATAATGTTGATGAGGTCAAAGGTCATCTGAGGACAAGTTGTGAGACGGGCTAAATCGCCTGAAATTTAGATTCCAAAAAGCTTTGGAATCTACACTTCAGGCAATCTGTGGATCACTTGTTTTCTCATAAACATTTTTGCATATTTATTGCAATGCATTTTGATCTGAAATCTGAGCAGAGAAGAGCGGAGCAGTGAAGAGAAGGCATTATTTGGATGGATGTCTCATATTGTATATTCCACCTTTTCCTAAATACAAAATTATTCATGTTGTGTATAGTGAAAATATCTCACAAACAACTGCATAAACTGGTGGTGTTAACTGAAGTGTGTATTTTCTTACCAATAGGCCACCGATGATAGGAATGAAAGAGAAGGCCGTTCACCTTTCAAAGAGATACCGCGCAAAGCTAACCTGTACTTTCAACCGCTTACTACAACTCTGTTTTACTGCTGTATATATCACTATGGTGAAAATGAGGTAAGCTGTCCTGTGTACAACTTAATTGGAGACATGGCCTCGTGAGTCCCTACTACTGCATTGCTGATTGGCTCCCGGGGGGGGGGGTACTCGACCCAAAATTGGGTACGGGTGTGCGTCCACCGGGTAAAAAAATCGACCCAT
>JAMKCH010039153.1:0-60339 GCA_023653785.1 Ophioderma brevispina
TATTACAAGTGCGTGAATATGGGGGTTTTTGATGATGCCCGATTTGAATTTCGTAATGATTTTCCTAAAAAACGTTCAAAAAATGCTAAACGGAGCCCAAGTGTATAGCGCCCTCATTTCATGAAATTTTCATCCACTCTCAAAATGGCGTCGTGGTAACCGCGGGGTAGCTATGTGGTAGCTGCGTGTCTACTCCGGTACTGTTTACTCAACATCCACCTTCTCTCCACCTAGTGGGCAACTACAGGGTAGCCATTGGGGTAGGTAAAGCAGAGTAGCCACATTACTGTATACCTAATAATTGTGTACTTTGTAAGCCCTATCTTGCAGCTACCACCTCGCAATTAGCCCAGTGTGTACTGTGCAGTAGCTGCCGCAGTAGACATGGTGTAGCTGCCGTATAGGCTACCACGTGAGTAAGAATCCGGCCGTGTAGCTTTAGCAATGGTTCAGCTTCACTGTGCTAAAACAATGAAACTACTGAAGCGAATCTGTGCCCAGGTTCCCAAATGCTATTTTATTCTCTATCTTACTGGTTTAACAACATGAGAAGTACCTGCCAATTGGTTACAACAGAACTTAAATGTGAATTTTAAGCCAATCAGCAACATGGTAAGAATGGTGGTAGGGCTGAAGAGGACACAAGCTTAAATACGTAAAAGCTGCATTGCAACTGGTTATTGAATTGAATATATGATATAATTAGCCAATCAGAAATGCTCTATGAAATACTGGTAGTTCTCAGGATGTTACAATGAATGTCTTCAACTTACTGGTGTGAGTAGCTCTGGGGTGGTGACTGGCGAGTACTGACTGTTACTTTGTGGCACTCCACTCCCTAGCCCAAAGTCACATATTTTGATGGGTGATATGCTATGTACACTCTCACACAGGATATTCTCTGGCTTTAAGTCCCTGTGAGCAATACCTATGTTAGAAAACACAGAAACATAAGTTGGACTATCATTAGTAGGCATGTCTCTATTTAGCTTATTTGATATTTATTATTGTTATCATTTTCAAAATAAAAGCACCGTTGTATTCCACAAAGAAAATGCACACAATTCAAAAGCTAGCTGATGCAAGTTTAATCAACCCAAAAGATTACACCACCATGATCAATGCTTTATTAGTCCTACTACATGTACAACTGGGAATAGGATGGCTTCATATTTTTAGCTGGCAACTGTTAAATCTCCAAGGCCTTTGCCATCCTGATTTAACCAGATGAATCCAGTCATGCATTCAGCTTATCCCTAGGAAATATCGAGTTGTGCCAATACTTGGCACACAGCCCAATGACAGTGCTAAGACACCTACACTTATATCGCATACAACATTGATAGACAATCACTGATTAGGGTTTCATTGAGAAGAAATTGAGAACCAATGGTCATATTAAGTCTAATCTAAATGGTGTAGTAGGAACCAAGATTAATTTATCCAAAGGAATCGGAGGTGAAATGGTTACATATGATTACAAAACATCTAAATGGCTTTGCATTCAAGTTTCTATCTCATTTTGTTATATAGGAAGGCCATTCAGGGATGGCCTGTATAAGTTTATGGCTTGTTGTGACATCTCTTACCTTTGTTATGCAGGTAGCAGAGAGCACTAGCAATATCCCTGACAACCATGCTAGCCTCCTGTTCAGTGAAGGTTTTACGTTGCTCAATATGGTGAAGGACTGTCCCTCCTTCCATCTTGTCAAAAACGAGGTAGAACCTGTAAAATATAATGGCAACATTAAGCAAGGAATTTGAATTTGAATCAGATACTCTCCTGACCATGTCAAGCCAGCACCAAGTAATGGCATCAGGGCAATCAAAACATACTGCTCACACTAAAATAATCTAACACATGCCATTGAATGCTGATTTACTGAAACCCCGGACTGAAACATATCAGGTGATAACAATGTTAATAACTCTAATCACTTGTGTATGGGATGATATAGTCTTAACTACACAATTAGCATCCAGTTTCTGTTAAAACATACCTATCTTCTTCTTCAAAATATTCGTTGAGTTGCAGGATGTTGTTGTGTCCTTGGCAGTGATATAGCGTCTCAATTTCACGGAAGACTTTACTACGACTGTTTCCCGGTCTCTTCTCAATAATCTAATAAGGACAAAATCAAACAGGATTAGTATTTAATTTAATGTAAACATAACAAAATGAATAAACTATTTAAAAACCCACAAAATTGGACATTCTTACGGTTGATAAATGAAATAATTCATTGATTGCTTACCTTTACAGCTTGTGGTTTACCCGTAGCAATACAAGTACACGTCCGGACTGACGCATATGCACCAGCTCCCAAGATCTCATCAGTTAAGAGGTACAAATCTGCAAGACCAAAGAAAATCAAAATTAACTTGTATCATTCATTACTGATCGGGCCATGGACTGTTAGAACGTGGGTGTTCCATCTTTCTTTTTTTTTTATTTAACCTTAACTTTACATAATTAAGATACAAAGCCATACACTGACATTTGTTTCATTGCCGGTGTTTCACTTTCACTTACTATACCCTTTTGGTCCTTTAAACATTTGTAACCATCAGTATGGTTTTGAATGAAAAAATACTGTATTTATTTGTAGCATTGAGGATTTTGTTTTTAAGAAATACCTTAAGTTAGGGTTAAGGAAACTGTTTTCTTGCTGGCTCTTTTCCCTTATTTTAAAATTGCTTTAAAATTTTAACAAATTTCCTAATTAGGTTTGTCTCAAAAGAAAATGGAAAAAAGGCAAAGTGAAGTGATTTTTTTTTTTATTTGAAAAAGGAAATGTAAAATGCACCATATACCACTTTTGATGACTAACCCCCCCAACATGAAAAAAATGTACTGAAATGTTAACTTAAACAACTATGCACACAATCATCTGAGACAAATGTCTTGTGCCAAAATTAGCTCCAAACACTAGTCTGCAGGACATCTCAGCCTAGCTGTTATAAAGCCAATCTCACCATAACATTTAATGAGGGACAAAACACTAGCTGTGCGCCTTTTCTTCTTCCCCTCCCTCCTGTTGTTATCTGCCTCAGCATATGATCACTCTGCACATTACATTCCAGGGAGGAGACTGAGGACATCTTACTCTCCATTGGTTGTTGACCTTGGAAAATCAACAAAGTACTACTGTGAGTCATTGCCAACAAGATAGCACAGACTTTACACCATCACTTTCAAAACAAGAAGAAGTGGAACATTCCAAACTAAATAGATGCAAAGCACATGTTTAAGTGCTGTTAATGTTTATCCGAGGTGTTAATGTGGATGATATGGAAATGCCTCATATGAAAGCATGTTTCATAGCTGTTTCAGACACCAGAAATATTTTGGCACAGTGCTGCCCAAATATATGCACAGCAGACACTCTTTGTCTAATACAAAAATATTCAATCTAGGTGTAAAACACAGAATTCTTTTTAAACAGTTTGTAATTTAGCAGATTCCATCAAAATATTTTATCTTATCTGAAATTGCAAACTTAAGTCTTTCAAAAGAAACAACCACCAACCCACCCCATAATTTCATACAAACACCCAAATTGGGTAAAACCAAAAATGGGTACAGTATACTGTAGGGTGAATACACAGGGAAATTCTCTAGGAACATAAAAGGGACTCCGTTTTCTGTCACAATACTGATTAAATGATTTTGATACTTGGGAGGAAGTGTTGTTTTGGTTAAAAGATGTGAAGAGTTATGCCTGATGTTTAAATTAAATGGCTTTTGTTGTATCTATCACATAAAGTAACAATTTGGGCAGAATTCAAAATTGGGGGCAACCAAGCAGTAGCTTAAATAGCTTGTGGGGCAGCTCCATTTACTATAGGGGCAGAAAGAAGTGCACCATCGTGTGACATCTTTGCAATCATCGTTTCACAATAAGCATCCAGCAGTACACAGTAACAAATATTGGGCAAGACTATTCATATTCAAGACAGTACTCTACTGATCTGCGACATTATCACAATCAAACATGCACTGTTTCTCGTCCCTCAGCCAGGGGTTCTCAATAGGCGGGCCCACAGGCCAATCCGGCCTGCCAACCATTGCATATTGGCCCTTGAAATTGCCCAAAATATAAACGGGACACATAATTTAGATGTATTGGCCCTGACGAGTTGGGGGGGAACCTTCACCATGTTCGGTATTCTCTGTGTGCCCTTAAGCTAATTTTTAAATTGAGAACCCATGCTCTAGGCTCTGTCAAGTGCATGCTTATTTGGATATTTTGCCCCATAGTTCTTTGCTGTATTTCTGCCTGTAAATAATGGAATACAAAATGCATATTAGTACAGTTGATCATCCTCCAATCAATGATGGGCATACTGCTGAGTTATTATTGAAAAATTGTCATGGTTGCCATCTGGGCGTGTTTTGCGTTCATTAAGTCCAATGTGTTTGGACCGCCTGGCAGGGCCCCGCCAGGTAGTTGTCATATGTTGCCTGGCAAGTCCTGGACAGACTTGAGCTGAAGAAAGCAATTTTGAAATTATAAACTAATTACACACTGTATGGAATTTAAGTTAACAGCAACAAAGGGGATCTTTTCCATTAAATAAAGTCATTGCCATGCCATTGTAATATAAATGGTCGGTATTAGGTCTGCAAGGTTTCATCCAATACCATGTGGTCAGTGTATGATCAACTTTTATATTTTTTACACACTGCTTGAATTGATATTTTAATTCCAAAAGTTTTTGTCAGCTTTCTGAGAATTTACCTACCTGGTATACAGTGTTGAACTCCTCCAATTCTTGCATCACCTTTCCTTGCGTCACTGTGTCTATCTCGGGCATAGCCTGAAGAAGAAAACAAGAAAGAAAAGAAAATGAATGCAATTAATAAATTTAACCTTCAAGTTGACCTGTAAGACCATGCTTTGAATTAGTATGAGTAGATCAATATGGTTATTAGTTAATACTGTAAATATGTGTACTGTATCCATAGTTTCATATCATTAATTACATTGCACATGTAATCTGTTAATGTACAGAGTAAGAGGACTTAATGTTGCTTACTGTGGATTCACTCAATGAGTAATGAGTTTAGCTCAATGATGCGGTTATCACAATGCGTACAGTATGAGAAACTCCTCAGCTATTTCTCATATCAAGTAAGCCATCTCTAATTGCCAGCAACTGAATAACTAGCTCAATTGACCATTCAATTAACTACTAACCTCACAAAGCAACACCATCCAGGTTGTTATTTTACACTCTATGACAAATACTATTGATCACCACCACCACTCCCTTTAAATTATCACATTTATCAATCCTGAATAGTTGTGATATGAATTATCAAGCAAGCAATACTAGAACAATAGCTAACAGCTGGGATGATTTACACCAGCAAGGGTCGCTGGAATGCTATAAAAGTGCACGGAGGTGATGATGTTGACAAATGAAAGTGGTATCAATTGATAAGACACCCTCTCTTTATAACAGAAATATAGGCCACAGTTTTTCCATGAAGTACATTGCATACCTAAAAGTGAAATCACTGCTAAAGTGTTCGAACAGGTATTCCATTGTTAATTTCAAGCTCCGATGATCAATTGTTCAAGTGATACAATTAGGAATTACTTATTAATCAATTTTCATCCCAAAATTATGAATGTTCCTTTCAAATTGTTTGTTACAATATCAATGACAATCCACCATGGCAAATAAAGACAATAAAACAATTGGAGAATTATTACAACCCAAATCAGGTGAAACAAAATAAAATCTATTGTAAAGTCCGAGGTACCACACAATTGATTTCCTATCAATTGTTATCTGATTGCAAGTTGTAATGAGGCCAAGTACCTGCACAAGACTCTAGGTACCACTTAAAAGGTCATTTGCATACAAAGCCAGGGACCAGACCTCCACATGAGAACATCATCACCTGGGGCAATGTGCTCTGTGTGAATCATACCATAATAGAATGCCAACCATGTCACAAGTGAAAAGTTCAGGTCAGAAATACACTGAAGAACACAGTTGCCCATTGTTATTACCAATGAACTAGTACAAAAACAAGCTGATTAGTGGTGGAACAGTTATTTAAAGAAGTTCAATCATCACATTATTGGTTTTAATGAAATGCACATAGAGTACAAAAGATGTGTGTACCTGCAAAATATTTTTTATCACAGATCTATGTATTTTTTAAAATATGCTCAAATAAAATTGTAATTTCTACTCATTCACAAACCGCAACGGCAGGCGACACAAACGGTCCGAGGACCGATGTATTTTTTTCTATTTATTCAGTTATAAAATTAATATAGACAGCATGGAAAAAATAACAATATCAAATAAATACGACATAATTTATTATTCAAATAAATTAAAATTCAAAATCACAAGGTGTAGAACATGAGAATAAAGCTATAGCTTACCACAATCACTAACCATACTTTGTGTGGTACATTTACAAGCTATCTTGGTAATTATTTGGGCTATTCCACATCAACACTCGAGATGTGCACCGCAGCATGTCATGGATTTGTTTCTTTTTTGGTGTGGTAATAGATAATGATAAGAAATGAAAATCCTGAAATTTTGAGCTGCGTACCATTTTTCGTTTTCTCGCAGGAGTGTTCAGAATTTTAGGGGGGTCACCACCAAAAAATGCTGTATGATGCGAAAGACAATTTTGAGATGGCCATAAACTTGTAATGGAACCCGCCACAACTTTAAAAATCACTATCTGGGCTATATTTTTGGTGTATAATTCAAATCTGGCATCAAAAACATAATAGCTCCTTTACTTTTAAAGTTGTTTGGGTTTAAAAATGCAGTATCTTTCATCTAGGACCAAGTTTAGGGGGGTCAGAACTTCGTAAGTAAAAAAAAAAATATTGTCCATTTTTTGGTTAATCTGAGTCACACAGCAGAGTTTTCTACCAGTACAATAATAAAGTACATTAGGTAAGTACTAAGTGAGTTAAAGCCCATTGAAAAATACTAATTTTGCATTTTGACAAATATTGACCCCCTGAAAATCAATGTTGACCTTCAACATCACCCCTGTACTTCAGATATGTTGAAGATACATCATTAAAGAACTATTCTTGAAAGAACCAGCTTGGTGTCTTGATGTCTTCGTTGTTTTCAGCACAAGACACTTTTGTTGATATCCCCATAAAATGTATATGGTGATATACACTGCATGTACAATGACCTTTGGGTCACATATACCTTTGTGTGGAAACTTTTAGTGTGTATTTTGTTGTGAAAAAATGAAAACACCAAGCTAGTTCTTTCAAGGAAAGTTGTTTAATGATGTTTCTTCAACATATCTGAAGTAGAGGGATGGTGTTGAATGTCAACATTGGTTTTCAGGGGGTTCAAAATGTATCAAAAAAGTACAATTACCATTATCAATGGGCTGTAACCTCACATATTAGTTTTCGAATATGCTCATAATTGTATTGGATGAAAGTTCTACTATGTGCCTCTGATTGACTAAAATATGGACAATAAAAAAAATCTTACTTTTGGGAGTTATGATGACCTCCCGAACTTGTCCCCGAATGAACAGATTTGCATATTTACGCCTCATTAACTCCAAAAGGAAACAAGCTATGAACTTTTTGATCCTAGATTTGAATTCTACACCAATTATTACCCCTAGATAGTGATTTTCAAAGCTGTGGGGTGTTCCATTACTAATATGTGACCCTCTCAACATTGTCTTTCACATTGGACAGCACTTTTGATGCTGACCCCCCTAAATTTCCAATCGCTCTAGCGGGAAAACGAAATGGACTATGACACTTAAAATTTCAGGATTTTCATATCTCATCAATGTCTACCACCACACCTAAAGTGAAAAAAATCCACGACGTGTTGCGGTGCACATCTCGAACGTTGACATGGAATGGGCCATTTAATGAATCAGCAGTATTGGATTTTTGCAGCAATTGCCAAAATCTTTCAGTACATGTTGGTTCATTTTCAGTACATGTTGGTTCACAATTGATCAATAAGGTGCCCTTGGGGCATGAAAACACCACCAAGTGCTACAAATAATGATGATTACACAATTGTATTGTTCATTTACACTGCAATAATTGTTGGATACATGTCTATACCTGCAAATTCAGTAGGCCCCTAAAATGCTCATGATATCCATTATGTTTGCTTCATAGCACAATATCTATTTTTAACTCAGGCTGCTCTACAGATTACATCATGTGATGGGTGGCAGCTGTTCAATATGGCAAGGCTCACCAGACATTTATCATTGTACAATCTTGTCACATGATTTCATATGTACACACAATATGTGTGTCAAAATTCAAGTTAGTGGACTTTGAATGGCACAAACTCTGCCATTTGCCTGGAATGCCTTTCGCTGTAAACAATCTTGAAAAGCTAGCCAGTTGTTTTAACATCAAAATTAAGATTTTACATGTAGGCAAGTCTTCAAATCTTACATTGATATTGATGATGACTAAAACAATGACAATGATGATAATGATTAAAATTATTGTAATTTCTAGTTTTAAATTAAAGAGTCCTTTTTTCTGCAGATCTGTAATATTCAAAGTTGTTCCTTTGATGAAATTTAAGATCCAACAAATTCATTGTTTTCTTTTTTAATTTGGAATGAACAAATTGGGAGGCTCAATTGTACTAAATAAGGTTTGCCACAGCAAATATACCATCTTGAATCATATTTTTTTATGTGATAGGTCTATGATTTTAGAATATTAACCATGGTCATGGTGATATAATAAAACATCGGCATGGATCACTTGTTTTAAATTATTGATTCTTTTAACTACACTATATCCACGCCTTCCACGGTATGTAAAAACAAAGATGCATGCATCTCACCCTTCCACAAAGCAATCTCCAGGGATCTGAATACAAAATTCCATCCTATCAGTATCATCAATTACTCTATAGTTCAAAGGTCTGTCCACACAACTTCAATTTACCCCATGATTATAAAAGTATTGCCACAATGTTCACACAATGGAGTCCTACTTTGCTTCTTATGGTTCATTAGTTGATCGAGATTCTTCCAAAGTTGAAAAGAATTCACTCTGATAGCATTTACATACAATGAATAGTTGAATACTTTACACATGCAAAGTAGGTTTCATTTGACCATATCCTTTTGGGCATTTCATTGTGATGCACTAAAATGCACTTGCCAATGCCAAATGAAATTTTATGTAAACATCACTTAGATTTAAAATAGAAAGGTCACTAAATTAGTGCATTATAATTTATTAAATGACATAAGCCAAGAAAACTGGGCTGAAGCAAAATTTATAATTTATATTATAAATTTCAAAATAAACTATCTAACATTGAAAATAAACAACCATGTAAGAACAACTAGAAAAACTGTTACTTGAGAATTCTATTAGGATTCTTAATATATTCAACAATACAGTACTTTCAGGAGGTACATAATTTGTACTCTTAACCATGTACCTTAAACAAAACACCATCCTAATCTTAGCGCTTATTTACTTAAGGTTATGAAAAGCATGATGCAAGATTGCCAACTTCCTGGTTTTCAACAACTGTATCCAATTTAATGTTATTAAATTACAGAACATGTCTCTTTAATTTCTAAATATAAACATATCAAGTTTGTTATCAATAAATTAAGTTGTTACTTCTCTCTTTATTAAAACATTTCATTTTCTACGATCCAATCAGAGACATTAATCCAACAAATATATTTTCTAGTATTGTGCAATTCTCTTCCCCTTCTCCCATTTCAAATTAATGCATGTTGTATATATCTACCAGTAATTAACTTCTATTTCAAGTATGAAGCATATCATTTATTTAAAGTATATTTAGACCCATGTAGTATTCAATTTAACACTGTGAACAAACAAAAATAAGAAATAATTGCTCTACCTTCTCTGTCCAATACACTCTCTTCTGAAATAAATTTAGCCTGACCCACGCACATCCTATAATTCGCTAGTTCTTTCTTCTCTGGAGTCCTGAGTGGAAATGATCCGCTAGCACAGCTTCACAATAATTGCATGCCATGTCACAAGACTAGCTATGGTAACGTGGAAGTACACACGTTACTACTGAGTCATCATTCCATATTTGGAAATGCCACTACCATATTGGAACAAAGGTTTGCTTTGCTGCTGGCTGATGCAATACGTCACACAAGGTTAATACGTTTTCCTTGGAAATTTCTGGAAGTGGCTCGAGCCAACTATTCAGGATGTAAACAATCTTTCTTGCCTGTACAACAGCTTATTTTACTAGGGTGGGGAATAAGGGGTATAGTGCATGTTGACACGTACATACCACTGGATAAAGAATCTCATTTGTCATTGTGTTATTGTTCAGCTCAGGAGCTGACCAAACAAGCAACATAGGATTTTAAATTTCTGTGGTGTTCTCAAATGTTTAAAAGGACAATGTTTTTCAATAAATCATCTAGTAGTAGTAGTAGTAGTCGGTATTGTGACTACAGAAAGAATTTGATTAGAGTCAATGTTTAGCCTCTGATTAAAGAAACAATTCCCAAAATGTTAGCTTATTAGAGTGGGTCTTATACATTGAAACAATCTTTGATTTTTGACTTCTATGTTTACATAATTTAAATGATATCAAAACTGCATTAGTATAAAGCAAACTTCCTCAACCATGTTTTGCTGTCAATTTATAGAACTGGTTTCAGATGGTGAAATACTAGTAATCCATACTAAGTGATTTATGTTATAAAGGAAAACAGCATTTTTATCCAAACTTTTTTTCTGCATATATTTGTGTGTTTATATGTGTGTGTATGTGCATGTATGCACGCATATGTGCACATGCATGTGCACAGTTGCACCACATGTTCCTTGGATTGGCTAGTGAAATACATACAGTAGTAACCTTTCATAGGACAATAAAATTAATTTGAAATTAAAATAGTTTTTTTTTCATACAAAGTGCATGAATTTTTTTAGCTCAATAATTACCCACATAATATCTAAGCCCTACCCCCTTTTAAAAGAGTCATCATGTGCCATAATGATGAAGAAACAAGGTAACAGCAAAAATTCTATCAAGCAAATAAAACCAAACCAAACAAAAAACAGTAAAGTTTGATGTGCACGTATGTCATGCATACTCTACTATCAATATGTTAATGTGTAACAGAACCGTGTAGCTGGAGTTTTCATAAGCCTGGTAAGAATTCTCTTGGTAAGCACAGGACACGTAGGCTGTGGTAATGTTGTGTTGACCCATGGTATTTGACAGGCGGAAATCCTTCACATCAACACATCTACAGTGTGTACCATTCTCATCAACCAGGAAACACTCAAATGGATCTCTTTCTGTGCTGCTGGGATGTTATTTTTGGCTATTAAAGTCCAATATTACATCCGGTAGTGAATTTATTACAAAAATAAATTTCTATTTGAAGTCATGTTTAATTTAAATTGAATGAATTCTCTTATTAGTCCCCCCCACCCCACTGGATTGTTACTTTCACCTTTTCATGTGAGTGACCATCTATGATAAAAGTGGTTAACTGATGACAGAGTTGCTTCACCCAACCGCGACTGTTCGCTATTCTTTGCAAGATAAACACGTCCTAGTACTTTAAAATTTAAAGGTGCTTGTTCCGATTTATATCTATTGTGTTTCTCTGCGATATTATAGGGCCTGGCACTTGCACCTATGCCCCATCAAGTCTGTGGGAAACAACTTGCAGTTTTGATGGAAGAAATCAAAATGCATATTGCAAGCCCAACCTGGGTCTAAAATTGATGGGTACCCATTGAACAGGATTTTGAGGGAATGAAAATGGATTTGAGGGCTGCAATTTCAGGACGATGAGAAAAATAAGGTCCTTTCCTCTGATATCAAAATCGAAACACTTCCGGTAAATCAGGGGGGTCCAAAAGATATCAGAACACACCTTTACTTCATTGACTAAGCTCTTTTTGGACGACCATAAAAGCCTAAGCTGATCACCCACTGTTTAAACTCTGAACAGACTGTTCTTCCTCTCCTCTTTACATGACAAGCTGCTACTAATGTTGGTTTAAATGTAAATAATACTAGTGTAGATTTAAGTGTAATCAATTTTAACAGTACCAATGAAAAATCAAAATATTTTTTCATTTTCATACAGATATTATAGATGAAGATGATGTAGCCCTGAGAAACAAACACTAACTACTCACAGCAACAAATACATTCCATCCTATAGTAACAAATTAAATTATGAAGAACCTTTTTTTACTCCATTAAGGTTAATGAGGATGATTTGTACTTAAGTAATGATATAAATGATAACTGCAAATAGTTATACACACAATACATTGAATGAAAAACTTCTTATGCAGATGTTGATTCTCAATACTTAATTTTTAATATTCTAGTTTACCACCAAAAATTTGATATATTGAAAGATATCTAGGTCTAATTAATCACACATTTACCATAATTGGTCAATTTTATCATCAATGTGGTAATGTACTAATGGTGTTTTCTATTATGTGATTAATTTAAAACAAAAAAGATCATTTTCCTAATTTTACATTATCTACTATTTACATTAATTAAATCACACTTAATGAATCCAACTGTCTTAGGGATTAATTCTATCACTAATAATCAAATCTAAAAAAGGCCATCGCAAATTTTGAACCTGGAACAATGTACTTTCACAACAGTTAGTGTTAATGTCCTCTTATAATTGCATTATTGATATATTTAATGATATCTAAACATGTACCCCCACTAAAACATAAAACTAGAAAAAAGGAAAAAATAACTTTAAATACAATGGATCGATATCTACAGATTAGTTTAAATTAATAAATAAAAAAGCAAACTTTATAAACAATATCTTAGGAAACCTTAACCTCAAAATAACACCAATACAATGCCTTAAAAATTAGGGTAAATAAACTTTTAAGAACCGCCAAAAAAGATTATTTATTCCTAAAATTTGAAAAAAAAAAGGCACCTCCTCCCTGAAATATTAAAATTTTTAACAAATTTTTGAATAACAATAAAAAAGAACATACTTAATGATAAATTTAATATGAATGTGGAAATTTTACCGACCGTACACAAATTTCTGAACACTTCATGAATTCTTTATTAATATTTGTCCAAATCAATTACTGCAAATACCCAACTCTGGAGTCCACATTTCTCTTCTTTCTTTCTAATCATCCAGGAGTACTATGTTCTTTACACCTATTACTGAAGATGAAATGCATGGATGGTATTATTAATAAAATCTAATAAAAGTCCTGGATATGATGTAATAACATCATTCTTAATTAAGAAAATTGCTCCTGAATTAGCTGTACCACTTACTATTAATTTTTCACATATGTCACTCTTAATTCTGGAATTTGTTCAGTAACTAAAAATAGCAAAAATTGATTCCTGTTCATAAAAAAATAAGAAAAGATACGTTCACAAATTATAGACAAATTGCTGTATTGGTAGGTTTTTTCAAAATTCTTGAACGTCTTTTTTAACATTTTATTTCCATTTATGACAACATAAGTATGATATTCAAAAATCAATTTGTTTTCAGACCAAAGCAATGATACTTCAGTGGCAATTGCAGAATTAGTTGATAAAATAACTTTACTTCAATGATGGTAATATTACAGCTGGGGTATTTAGATTTATCAAAAGCATTTGATACTATCAATTATGATGATTTTTCGAGCAAAGCTTTTCCACATTATGGATTTAGAGGTGTTGTGCTAATTGGTTAAAAGTTATCTTACAGATAGAAAGCAATATGTAAATTAATAATTCTCTTGAGTCTTCAGAAAAATCTATACTGGGGAATGCCTCAGGGTTCTATTCTTGGACCTTTAGGTTCATAATTTATGTAATGATAACCCAATGCCTTCTCTCAACTCGTCTACATTTATTCTCTATTCTTTATTGCAGATGAAACTGGTGGGTGGAGTGTCATTTTACTCAAATCAGACACTGTTGCAGATTTTGAATGACATTATGAATGATGGAATTGGCAAATTAAAAACATGGTTTCATCAATAAACTTTCATAAATCTTAATAAAACGCAACTATAATGCTTTTTTGGACTCATACAAAAACCAACTAAATAAATGAATGAAATAGAAATTAATATAAGATATATAAAAATAAATAAAGTTATTCAGTGAATTTCTTGGTATTGGAATTGACCAAAATCTTTCTTAGAAAGAGCTATTATAATTTGAGCAAAAAATGTTCAAGAAGTATTGGTGTCCTGGTAAAAGTTAGACACTTCCTTCCTGATTTTTTTACTAGTTAATTTGTATAATACTTTAATTCTTCCTTATATTAAGTATGGCTTAAAAGTTTGGGGAAGTGCTGGTAAGTTGATAAGCGAAAGATTCACATACTGCAAAAGCGTGCTTTGAGATTAGTGTGAAATTGTGAATGTTTCATCAGTCCTCTGTTTTAAAGATAATTCCTTGAAACTTGATGATTGATATATTTATGAGTGTTACTTTTATGTACAAACCTGCAATAACTTACTCCTAATTCTTTGAATACCATGTTTACAGCTAATTCTGATTAATCATTCATAATCATACTAGACATGCTTCTTTTTTTGATTTTCGATTCCAATTTTACAAACTTTGATTTTGCGAACAATCAATTCGATACTGTGGTGTTAAATATTGGAATAATATCCCTTCAAATGTCAAAAATGCAAAAACTTAAAATATTTAAATCTTCATATAAAAGATTACTATTAGATAAATATAATTCATAACATCTAAGGTAGCTGGGATTTTACAGGCCTTTGGCTTATTACTCAGTTCCCTCCACAATGCATATTAAATGTTTAAAATGTCTTATTCATATATAAATTTTGTAAATAATACATTATTGTACTTTTGTTGCATTTAGTGGAAAATAAAAGAAGTTGAAGTTGAAGTTGTTTAATCACTGACATTTATATCTATTGTGTTCTCTGCTTGATATTATAGCATGGGACACCATGATTTTACCAAAATACAGGTGAGAAAATGCTTTCAGGCCACTGATTAGCTAGAATAATCCCTTAAAAGCATTCCTTCAGTAGACCAATGTAACACCAATGGTTACACATTTGGGCCTACCTGATAATTTTGAGGTATTTTGGCCAGACCAGTGCACATTTGATAATTTTAATACTACATGTACACGTGCCAAAACAAATAATTGGCATGCATCAAATGAAGTGGTACGATCACATTTGGATTTGTGATGTTGAAAACATGTCCCTGCAAGATGTTGTGATTGATGTGGTGGGATGATCCCTAAATGACCTTTGACCTCACACCTGCTTTATGTAACACTACCCATTTGCAATTGTGTTCATGTACATGTAGATAAAGATCAATAAATCTAATTAAGACCATTTGGATCAATGACACCCTAAATGACCCAGTCTGGACCGTAAACTCTGGTTGGAGGAAATTAAATACTACGAAAGCAAGAATAGTGCATTGCTGCTCGTTTAAAATATGTCAGTCATTGTCTTTAAATATCTACTGAATGACACCCATAAAAGAAAGTGCCAGAATTCTCATATATGCTCTTTTAAAATAAAATATTGATCAACATTGGTAGCAATTTGAGTATTTATAGAATGAAAATGTTTTCCTTTATCATTTCACTTCCTTTACAATTTCATTTCCTTTACAGTTTACACTTTTATTTCCTGTCTTAAAAGTAAAATGCAGAATAAACTTGCTCAAATTACAAATAAGAACTCTCACCTGATAACTGTTTTTATATGCTTTCATTTTCCCAACTTGGGCGGTGCCCCCGGGGTGGTGCCAATATTGCTCCAAAAAGTAATCCATTTCTGTTACTATAATATGTTTGATGTACACACCGAATTGAACAGGAATTCCCCTCCATTTAATGGTTGAATAAAAATAATATTGGTAAACCCCTAAAGAGTAAATTACAAGTGAAATGCCATCAAGGTCAAAATGTTGCATTAGCTTAAATTGTTCTCTCCCTAACATTAGTTAACTACAACATAGCAAGAGCCTGTAGCATATATATCAAGCTTGCTATGTTTAACACTTTGGGATGGCCACCACTCAGCAAAGATCTGTCAATATACATACGCAGCATTGACAGAAGCACATGCATGTAGTAAAATGCAGCAAGGCACATGCACATTGACCTACAAATTATTTCAAATACATTGGGGTCGTGGGTTAACTTTAGCTAATTATAGATATCATAATTGTATTCTAACTAAGTGTCTGAGGTCACCAATTTTAAACAAAAAAGGTTGAGAACCCTGCAAAAAAGTTTTGTTCAGGGAAAATCAGGAAGGTAAAGGTAGATATTCATGCTAAATCTGACCTTTTTGCACCCCTTTCCACTGGGACCAAGATATTTTTTATTGTGATCAAGACATATTTCCAATTATTGGGAATTTGCCCCTCAATGACCTGGTTGGCTATGTGCCCAAATTAAACAATTCAATGAATTGATGGATTAAAAAAAAACAATATACTTTCTCATGTGTAAATTTGGCAAGAAGAGTAGTAGTACATATACAAAATAGCAGTCCTTTAATATGAAGCCCTATTCAATTTTATGCAGCTCAAATTGTCCATACAAACATTTCAAGCCAAATTTTATTTAGACATTGCCTAATTGTGCCTATTTAAAACTACATTCCACTATACTTTGTTCATCACCTAATAATAGGCAAAAATTATTTGGCTTTTGTTTATCGGTGCATGAAATTCCATTTTACACACATGCCTCTTGCCACAAGTGTGTGCGTCGCACGTACATCATGCACTGCGTATGCTGTGGTAATGCTGCTTGCAGTTGCACCCCGGGGGGGGGCCACTCGAAATAATACTTGTAAGCACCCGCGTGAAAGAAAACGCGGATTTAGGGTGCTTTTGAAAGGCAAAACGCGGATCCGCGCGGATCCAGCGTTGTTTAGGGTCTAATAATAGCTGATTTAAGCCAAGAAAGGGTTGTTTTTAATAGGGACTATCCTCGCTTAGGTACTGTTAAAATGATCCAATAGCGGGGGACATTGATTCATTACTTATTGGCTTAATACAGCGTTTTTACAATTTACAAAACCCATTTTGTCGCCCGTAATTTTGATACCATCTTACAGGTTGGATCCTGCACCGTCTGGAGTTCTATTTTATACGGGTTCCAGGAAGTACAGTATTAACACGATGAGTTAGTGCGTCCGTCGATAACTACATCGGGCATTAAAATTGTCGCAAGATGATACAAAAGTGAAAAAAAAATTACAGAGCACTAAATCCAGAATAATGTATAAGTGAAAGCTCGATTTGATATCAAAGATTCATCATAAGCCCTCTTTAGCGCCGATATATCCCTGGATATACCAAGGCCATGGCACTTTCCCATTTGCGTTAACCCGCCCCGGCCGAAGAAAGGCGTGTGTACACAACTGAGCGGGGGTTTGGTGAGCCGTTTCTAATGTTACTTACCGATTTCGGATTTTTTATTGGTATTGCTCGTTACTAATAATTAGCGGGTCATATAATATACATATTAGACAACTACTGATAAAAACGTAATGTAATAAAACAATGATAATCAGTTAGAAAACAATGATTGCTCAAAAATATAAATCCACATTTAAAAATATCCTTCATAAAGCAATGATTTCGTAATTGGCTATTTTGTTCAAAATGTAAATGGTCAAAATAATGATTTGCAAACTTAAATGATACTTTGGATGGTTTCTGGATGGTTCCTGGATGTTTCGGATTCTTTGGGTCATAGTTGAGGGAAGCATGGGGCCTAGATCAAAAATCAGGCTATTTTGGTTCAAAATTCGATCAAAATAACGATTTTTGTAAACAAAAGTAGACACTTTGGATGGTTCCTAGAATGTTTTTGAGTGGTTTCCGTGTTTCGGTTCTATTTCAGTTGTAATTAAGCATTGCCCGAAACCCAATTTGGTATTTTGTCCAAAATGGTCAATGTTAAAACAAAACGTGGAGAGTACCTGGATGGTGCCAGACGATTTCTGGATGGTGCCCGGTGTTTCGGCTTCTTGTTGTATCAATATGATTGACCTGAGCATTGCCTGGAACCTCAATTTAGCTTTTGTTTAAAATGGTCAAAATATGATTTTTAAAAGAAAAGTGAACAATCTGGTATGGTTGACAGCTGGTTTTTAGGATGGTTCCCGGTTTTTTGGCTCCTGGTGTTTTCTGTGTCTCAATGGTGTTGAGCAACTTGCCTGGAACCCAAATCAGCTATTTCGGTCCAGAATGGTCAAAGTAAAGATTCCATTGGTCCAGTTGCAATGGCCAATCCTTAGTTTAGGGAATATATTTCATACCAAGTCACTATTTAGGGTTGTTGAGCATTATCTTAATTCTTTGTTTTAGGTAAGACCCGTATATATTTCATCAGAGTCCTCGCTTAGGCAGCGCTTAGGGTATCTTTGTTTGGGTAAAATCACTGGTTTGGGTAAATATTTCATCCGAATCCTCGTTTAGGGTATCTTTGCTGGGGTAAAATCCTTGTTTAGGGTCGGTTTGAAGAGTTTTTGGCATCCTAGCTTAGGGTCATTTTTGAAAGTCAATTCACGCGCGTGCTTACAACATTTACACATGAGTGGCCCCCCCGGGAGTTGCACGCACAATATTCTAGATATCAATTCACAGTGTGAAGAGTCTTGCCTATTTGGTAATGAACAAAGTATAGGAGAATTACCATGGACACTCATCTGTGCTTTAAAATTGTTTTTCTCTGTTTCAACCTTTATGTCAGTGTCAAATGCTTTCTGTCTCCATGTAAAGGTCAACAGAGAACATTGGTCTTTGCAAGTCCTACAGGCATATCTTTACACAATTCAACTGCTGCAGGACATTTATTGTATTACCTGTTTGATTTATCATGTTACAGAATTATCTGAAGAGAATAAGGAACTTACTTATGTACATTTTCAATTTCATACCTTAAAGAAAAAAAAAGATTTTAATTTCATTAACAGGGAGTAGCCCCTAACTGCAAAGGCATTGTGAACATAGTTAATATTGTTTATTTTAATTTCATCTCTTGGCCTGATTCAGTAATCCAGTGGCAATTCAAAAAACAAAACAAGCCTTTCGGCCCTGGAGAAGACTTCAATACATAACATATCCAATTTATAGCTCCAAACACCGCTTCCTCTATCCAAAACTGTTGACAGAAATCCAAATTTTTCTCACAATGCAAAAGGCAGTACCTACCCCCAGTACGTGCACACTTACTGTCTTCTGTCGGCACATTTTTGGATTTTTCAAAGTAGACCAATTCCAATATACAGACTAACGTCTGATAATAATACTCAGGCTTACACCCAAGACAAACTACACACACATATAGCCAGCTGCACCAAGAATTTATTTAGACAAATTTTGGCAAGCCAGGAGCTCTTCAATAAATCAAGAGGAACAGTGTTGTTTATGTTTGTAATAAGGTTGAAGTCTAAAATAGGAACAGATCAGAATTATCTACCAACCTTTGGTCAGATAACTGAAACCCCTCCAAATTTTAATCTCATGATTGGTGAATCCTTCCCATTAAACTGTCAGATCAGTAAGTACTCTAAGGGATGCTCTATTTGATGTATGTCAGGCGGGTAGATATGTTCTTGAAAAACCAAAAAACTTTGCCCACTATTTAATATTGATAAAACTTAGTAATTTCCAGTAAAACCAGATGAAGCTGACTCCATAGACACTTTATATGACATTTGATGTATGACCTTCTTATATTGACGTTATAATACCACCTTCTGTTTTAGTTCATGGTTCACAAAATTTCCTTGAAAAAAGCTAATTATTCCCAAAATTGTTTTTGCTTTCGAATTCGATCTTGAGTTTTGGTGTTAAGATCAAGTGATTGTACCACAGTATCACATAGCCCACTGTGCTGTAATTTGACCATTTATGAGAAAATTTACAAAATTATGAATTTCTTGTAGGCTAATGGGTGTATTAAAACTTTTTTTAGGTTAGTCAGGGGCTGTGCATGGATCATGAAATGCCACTATGGTATCTCATGTTGGTCTAATTTTGAGCAGGCATAAAAAATCCCGGTACCGTCACTTCTCTTACTGTCGGGTACTCATGCTCGTTCGTAGGGTCATGAAAAAAGGGTGTTTTCCTCAATCAATTTCGCGAATTTTATTTTTTCGCGAAATAAAAAAAGGTACTTCCTTCATTTGGAAAGTTCGCGAAATTTTGAAAAGGGGTAGTAGGGTGGTCGCACTGTCACAGAAAAACCTGTACTAATAAAGTTATATTTTTGTCCGTGATTTTCGGAATGGATTCAATCAACAAAGTATCAATCATCAAATCTTCAGGTGACGATATAGGCCTATACTGATATATTTTGCTCATTTCGTTAAGTTGTGTTTCGTTGACTGTATTTACCATAGTTCGTGTTTTGTTTGAAAAGGGTGGTGGTAAATTAAAAATCATTCATGATTTTGCAAAAAAAAGGGGTATACTTTTGCCCTAAAAATTTGTGATTTTGCACAAAAAAGGGGCGTTTTTTAAACCAAAAAATGCGAAACGGGGGTGTTTTCAATTCCTACGAACGAGCATGGGTAAGAGGAGTGATGGTACCGGGAAAAAAATTTAAATTTAAAAAAATTAGTTTATGCATCATTAAGTAATGACCCCATCTGACTGAAGTGACCTTTCACACTACCGTGGCTCTTTGCAGACTCATACTAGTCAAAAGACAAAAATGCAAATTTCTTCAATTTCCAATGCAATTGTTAAATGCAATTCAAAGACCTTAGTCTAGCTCTAAACAAGTTGCATGGCTGTCTTAGCATCAGTCTACTTTTTCAATGTGTGATATGAGCAGATAGGAAATTCTGGCAATTGCAGAATAAAGTGGGTCCAATGGATACTTTTTACAAAAGATGATATTTAATAGAATATTAAGCAAAAGCCAGGAAAAGCCATGGTAATTTCTATCTACCCTTTATAATAAGCAAGCAGCAATACAAGCAGCAATCAATCTAAAACAGAAATTGATCAACCAAATAATACCTGTGGACTTCAAAAATGCAATCACGCTATCTTTGACAGCCAATCCTCTTGTCTCTATTTTAACTACCTGATGCTATATTTATCTTGTTTACCTAGTTGAAAATAAATACATGTAATGCACGGACATTGATTGTATCACAGCTCTACAGGCAAGTCCCTATTTTCAATGTCATTACTGTGGCTCATAATTTCTTGGATATAACAAATGCACATGTTGATCATTGCATGTACAGCATCTACGTGCAACACGATGGTTGAGCATGGCATCAAAAAAATTCAGTCAACATTTGTACAAGAAATTTTAGTTTATGCATCATTAAGTAATGACCCCATCTGACTGAAGTGACCTTTAACAGTGATGCACATGCCTGAAATAAGCAGCAATAATAATAATTTAATGCATTCGTATGGCACTCTACAGAGAACACAGCACTTTTAAATACTTAAATTCCAAAATTAACAAGACGGTTGCCCGTCGCGATAGTAAATGGAGGGAAATATAATTTTAAGATCACAGGGAATTGTGATGGAAATAAGTGGTTCTCAAACCACTGAGGCTGCTGCCATAGCAGTTGCAATTTGACGGTATCAAATGTTGACTACATTGACCATACAACTATTTGTAGTTATTTCACCTTAGATGACCCTACTTGACCTTGGAATGACCTTCACAATTTTCGGTTTAGAAATGTTGACCACATCCACAAAGTTTCATGACCTACCACATGTTGAGTTAGTTGACCTTGTATTTGAATACCCCGGACCTTGAAATGACCTTTAAAATTTTTGGCAATGAATGCGTACTACACACCCATCAGTTTTCATTTGACCTTGGATGACCCCACACGACCTTGAAATGACCAACAGCATTTTTGGCACTGAATGTTGACCACACCCACCAAGTTTCATCATCCTACCACATACTTGGTGATTTGACCTTGGATGACCCTGCATGACCTTGAAATGACCTTCAATTTTCGGCACTGAATGTTGACCACACCCACCAAATTTCTTCATCCTACCACCTACATAGTGGTTTGACCTTGAATGACCAGACATGACCTTGAAATGACCTTCAAATTTTTCGGCACTGAATGTTGACCACACCCACCAAGTTTCGTCATCCTACCACAATTGACAAGGGCTATAGAAATTTAATTCCATTTGACCTTGATTGACCCCGCATGACCTTGAAATGACCTTCAAATTTTTCGGCACTGAATGTTGACCACAACCACCAAGTTTCATCATCCTACCACATTTGACAAGGGTTATAGCAATATTATCCCATTTGACCTTGAATGACCCGCATGACCTTGAAATGACCTTCAATTTTCGGCACTGAATGTTGACCACACCCACCAAGTTTCATAATCCTGCCACAATTGCCAAGGCTTATAGCAATTTAATCCTATTTTTGACCGCATTTGACCTATGCCACATGCCCCACCTCCGAACTCATCCACCGTCTACTTGGGTGACATCTATGGTGCGAAGATGGACACCCATACTTGCTTAGATCAAAAGATATCATGTTTACAAGGCTTATAACAATATATCCTATTTTGACCAAATTTGACCCCATTTTTGACCATATTTGACCTTTGACCTATGTCACATGACCCACTTTACATCCCAGCCAATGCCTACTTGAGATGCATCTATGTTGCAAAGATGGACACCCACACTAGATCCAGAGATATTGCATGGGATGCACGCACACACACACGCGCACACACACATCCACACACACACACACACGGACGCAGGGCATTTCTATAGTCCCCCTTTGCCAACTAAAGTTGGCGGGGGACCAATAACATGAAATACAGCATAATATCAAATACTAACAAATCTAAATTAACCAAAAAAATAATTTAAATATCAAGCTAAGTATGTTTTCAGGAGCCATTAGAGCAATAACAGCACATTTTTGAAGAGCAGCTCCAATTTTAAAAATTTGATATTTTTGCACAGTTATGTTGGTAATTGTCTAGGAAGCTACACCTGCGAACGAGAATGCTAAAAATGCGTATTTATCATAAAATAAGCGATTTTGTAATTAGAATTGGGATCCCAGATTGTACTTAACGGCAGAGCTGGAAATGCTAAGTTTATGTCCGTCCATGATGAAATAGTGCCACCTCAAGAAAATGACCTCTAACTTGACTTGCCTCAACCAATAAAACAACTAATGGATGAGCGTAGACACATACATGGCGCTATTTCCTGGCTATTTCATATTGGAAGGCAGTTTCCAGCAGCCGGTGAATTATTATCAGATTTCCGATATTAATTATTCTAATTACAAAATTCCTTTGTTTGCGACACATACACATTTTCAAGCTTAACCATTCACAGGTATAGTTTACTTGCCAGTTACTAATGCAACAGTGTAAAAATCTCAAAATTTTTGAAAAATTGGGGGCGCTCTTCAAAAAAAAAAAAAAAAAAAAAAAAAAGTAAGAAAGACGACAAGCGCGGCATCAAATGATGTCCAAAACTTGACAAAAAGATACAAAAGTTACCCAAACTGACTTCCGTCACTGAAATTTAAAAAATCAAGCCCAACACGAGATTCCCCATGTGTCTGACTTCCACTAGGCAGCTTTTCGTCAAAAATGCAAATAAAACGCCCGACTAGTAGAGAAAATAAGAACATGCCGCTCTCGATAGCAATAACCATCAATGAATTGATGGTTAAAAATCTCAAAATTTTTGAAAAATTGGGGACGCTCTTCAAAAAATGTGCTATTATTGCTTTAAATGAGGGTGCCTGATATTAATGGAATCTTGTTGAGAGCCTGGGTCGGGACCAATGTCCTTGGATGATTTGTTCCCTGGAAATCCCCTTTGTGTCTAAATGCAGCTACAGCACACACAAAGGAGGTAATGTTGGCATGGTAACTAAATTATAATGGTGCTTGACGTCACACAGACATTGCTTGGTAGAATGGTTAAAACTATACTACTAGCAGTTACTGCTTAGTAATAAACATTGTAGTTTTACTGAATTAGGGTCTAAGTATTTTTTTTTTTCAATTTTACCATATTATGTAAAATTGAAGTTTTAAACTTAGGTAAAAAAACATTGAGGTCCTACGCTTATAATTTTACATAACATTTTTCTGTGTGTGTAGTAACTCAGTATGTGTTGCTCAGTAAAATAATGGATTTATTTTTTATGGGCTTATAAAAAAAAAATTTGAAACAATGCAGACATGATGGCAATAACTCGGAATTACAGAATCGGAGACCATGCATTCACAATTATTCAAGTTTATTGAAAGACCAGCAACAAGAAATTTCACATAGCAGGTGGTGCTAAAAAATTGAAAGCCCTGCTTTTTGTACTAATGTAAAGCTTTCGATTAAAATATCCCTATCTGAAAGGGTTAAGCTGGGAAATAGTTCCTTGCTAAAAATTGTGAAATTTATAATTTGCTATTGGAGCAATAGTAAATTCAGCAATGTTTTATTGAAACATAAGGAAATCAAAATCACCTTTTGTTTTCACTTTAAAGACATTTCTAGAGCAAAGGTAAGAAATCTACTAAGGGCCTAATCAATCCATATGGCAGAAAATATGAATGCCTTGAAATCTCTCATTGCACCTTTAAAGCATAATTTCCATATATTGCGAAATCTAATACCAAGGGGAATTCCGACACCTGAAGCTGAACTATTCAAGAATTTGTCAAGTGACCATTTTCCTCTGAAGTAAAAAAAAAGGTAAACTGCCTCTGGATAAAACATGAACAGATTGTATTGTAATGATTGAATACAGACCCAGGGGAACAACCACTGGCCATTGAATGATATGGTTGAACACATAGTATCACATTATGATAGCCTATGGATTTCAGCTTTAAATTAAACTTCAAAATACTAACTTAACCATTCCTCATTTCCTGGTAGTTATGACTTGTGCACGTTTGATCTATCACCTTTATTTTTATTGGTTCACTACAATCACTGTTAAAATCCTACAGTACATTAATTAAGACGTATGCTCACATGTCCACCAAAATATGGATGCAGTGTGGCGCATTTTTAAAGATGCCTCTGTTGAAATCATAAATCAACTAATTACATATTTTTTTAATGTAAACTTCTTTAAGATCTTCCAGTACATTTAGGTTAGATTTTTTGAGAACAAAATTTCTTTTTTTTTAAATTTTGACCAAAAAACTGACTTTACAAGCTTTTTGCTACTGAGTACATCATGGAATACACAACTTAAGTATTTTCTAAGGCTATATGATTTTGGATATTAACAGAGAAAACTCTATCATTCCGAACTAAATAAATGCCTATTTACTACAAGTATGCATCACAACTCTAAGGCCTGCATGTGACCCAATCACAACTTTTGCCCCAATTTAACCTGGAGCCATCAAAATTTAGATTTTGATATCAGGGAAAATGTCCCATTTTCCTAGCAAAAGTTAATGCTCAGGAAATGTTTCCTTTTTATGTTACGAATGGAAAGTCCCTAAATGAGGTCGACCGCACTTTTTCATTATATACACCGTCCTACATGTACATATGGGCCAATCATTTTTTGGCGATAATGCTTGCACATGAGGGTTAATTAAAACGCCGTATGAAAAATTGGGCCATGATCAGGTCACCCACCTTTAAAACAATCCTAAATGTTAGAATCACTTACCTCACTGTTTTATGTATAGATCTTATCAAAACAATTGATCTATTTCAGTGATGATCCTATATCCCTTGCACAACTGTATTCAAGACTGTTACATTATTTTGTGAGAACTGCCATCTTTGAGCAGGAACCCAATGTAACATTCAGGCACAGACATCAGAACACAGCCATCCTTTCTTCAGGCAGACCTTTCCACTACTGAATGATCTCACATGACGTGCAGGTAGGGGACTTTCCCAGTATTAAACAAGATATTTTTTGTACCACGGCATTTTGCATGGTGGATGGGCAGCTATCAAAACAAGTTGGCAAAGTTCCATGAGCTGCAAGTCACATGACAAAATATGATATGCCATTCTTTGGCAGGATGTTTGGCCTGCTGCATGAAAGCATTCATGAGCTAAGGTAGGGGGTTTTCCTAGTGTTAAACAAGATCTGTGGTATTTATTTGTTGCACATGTATGAAATACATAATAGAAGGACTCAACATAATACATGTATCAAAACTAGCTGAAAGTTCCCGGTGCTAAAAATCACATGACAAAATATACCCAGCATCTGCCATACATGTAAAGTAGCATGAACTAGGGTACATGTATGCAGATAGACATTTTCAACTGTATTAAAAGCCACTCTCAATTAATTTCTACAGGATGCAAATAAACAACATTTGTCCTCAATTTTTGTCCAAGTTGAATTTTTTTCACGTATTTGACGTTGGTGTGGTAAATATGCCTAGTGCAAGCCACAGCATTCTTTAACTCATAGCAGCTGCAGCGATTTAGTGCCCATATGTGTGTTCTTATGATGATGTCATCGCATGATTTGGGACTTATTGCATTTTCTAGCCTCAGTGGCATGGTATATTGTGGTCAATGGGCATGTTAGGGATATCTTATTGCAAATCAACATCACACTCTAGGGCAGGGGTTCCCAAACTTTTTTGCCTGAGACCCCATTCTAAATGATAAGTTTGGGGCGACCCCCAAACACTTTTGTCTTGTTTAGACAACGAGTTCAATCGACTGGCCAATGCTGATTGATCGGGGTGTTTATAATTGCATCGGTAAACTAAGGCTTAAATACCGGTCCCCAATTAGAGGAAAGCGCTTTTTTTTTTCATGATTGCTTTTCCGAATTATTCAAATGAACTTTGTGATCCCTTTTTTTAAAGTTAGCTTCGCAACCCCACTCTTAAGGGCCCGCGACCCCAAAAGGGGTCGTGACCCCCAGGTTGTTGGGAAATACTGACCTAGGGTAAATTATACTATCTGACCAGGGGTTGAAAAAATGTAAATTTCCCAGGAAGATAGTCGCATTTCTCACAGATTTCCCACTAATCATACCAAATTAGCTCCTGATACCACAAAATACCACAGTAATAAATAACAAACTGCACTATAGGCCACAATGGACCAACATGGATCAAATCCATGGGTTCCTTCATTATACTCTCACCCATGGAAGACAGGGTATTGAAAAGCACAACACATCCACATGGCCCATACACTATGAGCTTGTAAAATCTCCATTCCCTTGGCACAGTTCAGTACCTTCCAATTCCAGGTCAGTGTATTTAGAAAAAATACACCTCCTGGTTTTTGGGTATGATATATGATACCCTGATCACACAAGGTCAGTTCATGTCAATACTGTACAAGTACAACCCACTGAACTGTATCCTTGGTGGATGAGCACATTGTAACTCATAGTGATAAGTTGGTTTGTTTGAACATGCTGTAATTGCCTTAAAAATAGCAATCAGTGAAACTTAAATCACTTTTAGTTATGACTAAGTCCAAATTGTTACATAATATACTCGATATAATTTTTGCTCAATTTCATAAAAATCAAGAGGTTTTATGCATTGTGAATATCATGATACATCACATAAACAAGCAGCACTGCCAATCATGCCTTTTGTTGAGGGTTGTTGATAAAGGCTATTATAGACAAATCCGACCAGCCAAATGATGGTCAGAATTGATCCGCCATTACTGGGGGGCATCCAACCCAAAACCTACCCAAATCTTTTGTACGTCTGTACCACGCTTGATTAAGTATAATTCAAAAGCTACACTTAATATGCACATTTGGGTGAATTCAAGCAGGATGCACCCCAGCTATGGCTGCCAGTGAGGTGTTGGAATGTGTCAAACCGGATTCGTGTATAGGTGAGAAATTGCATGCATGAGTGACCATCCCTCAATTCAGTGGCCTAGAAATATAACATTATTTACTGTCCAGTAATTACAGTCTTTGTACTTGAGTAGTGCTACTCCTGTCAAATGAAAGTAAACGGTAAAATGATGTCAACAAAACATGCTGCTATGCAATCTATCTGTCCTTGTATTTTGTCTGAGGGTTTGTACTGATGGGGTACTGATCAAAGCTGAAGACACACACATTTGATGGGTGAATGGGGGGGGAGGACACGATCTGCTCGATTTGGGCATTACGGATTTCCAAACGGTAATTTGGGAACTGCTACGTGCATTTACTACATGGCAGTCTGTCTCAGTCAGGGTTAGCACTAAGTTTTGAAACAAGGGGTCCAGTGGACCCCTTAACAACCTGGAATTGCAAATTTTGAGGGTCCAATCGCAAATTCTGGGGGTCCACATTTGTTATTGTTCAAAATTCCAAGGGTCATCTTCAGTCATAGTTCAATCACTAACAATGCAATACAATACTATAGCAGTCCAATCTGCCATGTTTTTTTGCATAACTTCACATCCGTTAATGACAACATGTTAAAGACATAATGTGGAGTTATGCTTAGCAGAACTAGTGTACATGTTGACATGAACTTTTTTGGGAACAAATTGTAGCATCGGTTACAAATTGGTAAGACAATTATTCTACAGACTCTAGAGATGCTATGTATGTCAAAAGAAAATTATTTTTTATTTTTACTTAGGAAATATATACATCTCAAAACATCTCAAACCTTAAATGGCATTGGAACTCCACATGTCGAACAATAACTTATGGCACCAAAGATTATGTCCAAATTTTAAAAGATGATGCCATAACTTCATAAGTTACAATTATTGGAACTAGGGGGACCTTGCTTTAAATATTTTGTCCAATAGGTAACATTGCAATTTGCATTTTCTGATTTTATTTCAGGACTGTGGAAGGTACATGGGTAAACCTATACATGGTAAACAAACATGGTAAATCCCTACTTGAATGTCAGTTTTATTGTTGATCGCTCGATCCAATGATCAACGTCAGCACAACACGAAGGAGTCGACTAAAAAACAAGATTTCATAAACCAGCTTTTATTCACGAAATAAATTTGATCCGAGGCATCGAAAATATGACAAAATGTTCAACACAGTACACAACTATTGTGAACACCTAGCAATTAGTACGAAAAACTGAAAATTGTGATGTACATCTGGATTTTAATTTCAATGTTTGCACCATTTGAAGCCGTCCCTGATTGTTGTTTTCGTGAGTATCAATGGCCGAGTACGCTCAGTTTCACTATAAACCACCTTGCGGAAAATATGACATTTCCACCTTTTAACAGTTACGCAACCCATTAAAACTCTTTACCTAAAACACCAATAATACTGATACTTGCACTGTATGCAAATTATCCGGAATAATTACCAAAATAATTAACTTACCCACATTTTCGGAGTCCTTTCACGGACCTCCCGTCCCCCTCTTTCTTGTTTTTCGCTGTAGTGTGTGAATAGAAGAAGGGTTGCCAGATTTATTCAAGAACGATCCTTCGATGTAATCGTGGAAATCCCTTTTCTCCTATCAGAGCCTGGTCGGAAGTTTGGGCCGCCGGCCGGGGGTCTCGGTTGCTCATAATTTATACGGAATAATTACCAAAATATAGCCAATTACCAAAAAATAGCCATTGGAATAAAATCACTCCCGTGGTTTTATTTACACAGAAAGAAACTGTTTTTTTTTTTCTCCAAAAATTGAGGCCCCTATATGAGTTCTCATACTGGGCCTAGCCTATGCAAAATGTGTCAGTGTCCCTTGAAGGCACTGTGGTCCTAGAAATTTATATAAAATAATGGTTTGACCTCAAAATAATTGCAACAGAAATGATTTTGGTGTTGTTATACTTAAATGATGAGAGAATCACATATCAAAAGTCTAGAAGTATAAGTAGTGGAGAACATGTATCTGCAGGGGGCAAGGTTTGTGCAGGGGGTAATTTAAAGTAGGTATATAATGTATACTGAAATCTATACCAACATTTTGGCCATGTCCTAAGTATTAAAAAGGTATAGTTTTCCCTATCTGTGGGTTATAGTTTAATAGTTATAGGACAATAGAGGTTCAAGGTCATCCTGGGGTAATATTTTCAAAATGCGCATGACAGTCTTGTGTTAATTTCCTCTTTTTATGTCTTAAATTTTATATTCACAAATACAGTTTTCAACAAAATAACCTCAGTTTTGTTGCATTTTTTCAATTTGCTCAAATTGAAACAAAAACTTGAATATAAAATTGCTGAAAGTAAAGGAAAATTACGGCAGCATTTAAGAAATTGACTATTGACCTTGAAGCCTCATAGAGCTCTCTCCTTTTTTTGTTGTTGATGGTCCTGTACACTTTATTGTAGGCCTAATGTCATGGCAACATCAAGATGGTGTGAGGTGTGTGTGTGTGTGGTGCGAGAATGAGTTTGTCTTTCTCTTTTGTTCCATTTTTTTCTGAGTTTTGATAAATAAAACACACAAAGAGAAAAAAAATCAAAATGCTCTGATTCTTTTCAAAATGGTCCAAAATTCTTATATAGGGCAAAGGACCAGGGAAATTATACTTGCACTCATTTCACCATTTGGTCATATAGTTGGAGGTCAAAATGTAACAAAAACATATCCTATGGGGTCATTAATGCTCACCATCTAATTTACATACTAAATGTCAAATGCAGAGAAAATATGCATTTTTTGTTATAGGATATGACCATACAAACAATTTGAGACTAGTTTCGTCAAAATCGGAGTACTCTGAAAGGATTACCCCAGGATGACCTTGAACCGTTATGAGCCTATAATCGTGGAACTAATGACCATAGATATGGCAAACTATACCTTTTTTAATCCTCATTACCAGATGAATAAGTTAGTGTAGGTTTCAAGACAATTAGATCTCTTTTATATACTTTTGACCCCTGTACAAAATTTACCCCTATTTTTTTACATGTTTTCAGTGGGTTTGCACTGGGTACAAGTTGCTCCGATTTAGATAAAGAATGGTGCTTATTGGCGGAGTGCATAAGGTCCCGGGGGAAACCGCGAGCCCGGGTAACCACCCGAGTTACAAGGGTCCCGGCGGTGACCCTATATGAGACCAGAAACGAATGAAATGATACCTACCAGACCTATGCAAATTGACACTCTGTCCAAGACTCAGGGCGGGGTAATAGAACTGGTAATATCCATTGGAATTTTAACCTGGGATTTTACACTGATTTTGAGCAATTTTATGGACTGTTTGTTCTGTTTTAGGCATGATATCAACACAAAAAATATTCTAACAGATTCCTATAGCTAGTAGCTAGCTATTCCTGCTGAGACTGAAAATTAAAATTTGATACCCTTTGTGAGACAGCCTGGACATAGGTTGTAGGTTGAATTTGATACCCTATAGGCCTATTGCAACTCTCGAGACCTGTCTCGCGTTTTGTGTAACTCGGGTGGTTACCAGAATACCCAGTTCCGGGGACCCAGTTGCCCCCCCCCCCCCCGGATATTGGTTAGCACAAGAGTACTCAGCAATCGGCTTTTCAAACTTGCCGTTGGGGTCAACAAAAATATACACATGTACGGGCCGTAATAATACACAGTGACACGCACATTACATTTTGCTTCCGGTTTTTGGCCAGGCAGCAACCAGTACCAGTACTTCATTGAGTAGCTTGGAGTGTGTGTTGAGATTTTCTGGAGATTTTTTTACATTAGATCATGGCTCTCTGTAAAGTATTTTGTCGACAGTCGGTTTGCAATCGCTATACAATTACACAGCTGCCTGTTATGTGTCGTCGTGTTCGTAGCAAAGCAACGTCAACGGCATCAGTAGTTCGTATCCTTTCATTCTGATTGAGAGTGTTCATGTGCCCATGTTTCATCATGGATTCATGTTCATCTGACATGTTCATAGTCTACAAGCATGACAAGTCATGGTCTAGAGTATTATATCAGTATCCTCATGACTATACTCTGTCATAATTCCTTTTCTCTGCGTCAAGCATTCCCGCCAGACAGAATCATGACAACTCGCAAAGGAAATATCATGCGAGTTACACGCAGCAACTCTCACACAGTCACATGCGTATGTAGACGCCTATTTCAGAAAAGGAATTGTGACGGCGACTATAGCCGGAAGCGGACATCTGGGCATTTGGCAAAAATATGCTTAAAGCAACAATGCATACAAACAAATCATTCGGTATGCGCTGAAAGCGTAGTGTCTCGCGATGTGCAGTGATCGTACTTTTTTTATTTTGCACACTTTGTTTTCACCACGATTCGGGGATTCCCTGGGCTTTCCCTGGTTTGTTTTCACCACGGTGAAGCGATGTGACGTCAGTCCGCTCCCGGCCATAGCCTCACTCCGGTAATCTGGGAACTTGTCACTCTTTGTTTACTTTTTGTACAGCGGCGTGATAATGCCATTGACTAAACTCTGGTAAAATGGCGCAAAATATAAACAAAGTAACAAACTTGTGACAGCCAATTCATGCAGCAAAAATTATTGTCTTACATACCAATCTGACTCAATACTTCAATACAGAATACTGCTTCCCTTTAACATCCGATATTGGATGTACAAATTGCATATGTCTCGGTACAGATGCAGAAGCTCCCAAAATACACACATCTATCATTACCCGGTCCCTAACCGTGACGTCAGCGATAGCCGACGTCACCAATAACCCACAATTCCAACTTCCTCTTTTCGTCTTGGGATTCCACAAGGTACGGTAGTGTCTATAGCTAAGCTCCCGTTTTTTGTTTGAATTTCGATTTTAACCACTAGGTGGTTTCAGAACTCCGTATTTTCCTATCTTCTGATGTTTCAACGTCCTAGGTTCGTTTTTACATCTTTTTAGGTAGGGCAGAAACGTTATTTTGGCAAGTTTAAGTTGGGTAGGTGATCGCACGTGCGGAGAGGTCAGCAGACTTTCTTGTGGTTGATCACCTTCCCTGCACACAATTATCTTGTTCACTGAAACGTGTCTTTACATGTATTGTGTTCTTTGAATGTATTCAGTTAGCTAGGGGATTTCAATGTATTTAATCGATCGTTTCTTTTGCCTCGCAGTTTCTGGATTACGATCTGTGATACTGTTAGACTAATCTTCATTGATTGCGTCGTTTATTGATTCTGTCTTTTATTCTATTGTTATCCTCGCTTTTGAGTGCGTTCAATCTAACTTGCTAGGGTAGTCGCTGCGGTGGCTTAACTTATGTCCCACCCGTGTTCCTCGTGTCCGTCCATAGTTCCTGCGTGGGACCCGCATCCTCTCTGCTATGATCACCGTTCTTGTTCAGGAGAGAATCGGTGCGTCGCGATGTGTATTGGTCTGGCCGAAACACATTTCGATGCGCTGGGAGCGGGCTGCCTCGCGGGAATTATGGCCTCGTAGGTCTAGTGCTTCTACTCGTTCTTCTACTGGTACTGCTAGCTCAGGGCAGGCAGTTCGGGCGGTAAACTTGGGGGCTCCGGTCCCGGTTTCTTCCTCACAGGCGTCCCTGGGGCGCTGTACGGGTGAAGTTTCCGAAGGCATTCCTCCGGCTACTGTGTCAGTTACGGTAGCTGGGGGAGCGGGAGGTTCCGCTGGAAGGGTCCCTCAGAGGGACCCTACTGGTGGTGCAACTTCCCATGCTCCGCTAGCGAGTGACCCGTGCCAGGTTGAGGTCTCTCGGTTAGCGGGGTACCCACCCGCCGTGGACGCGCTGGCCAGCCAGGCTATGAGGCCGGTGTGTCATCAGGTGTACTCTGCCACTACTGCTAGGCTCACCACCGGGGCGTTTAGCAGTGCTTGGCAGTCGTTCTCCCGGCTTCTGTGACAGTTACATTAGCTGGGGGAGCGGGAAGTTCTGCTGGAAGGGTCCCTCAATGGGGACGCTACTGGTGCAACTTCCCATGCTCTGCTAGCGAGTGACCCGCACCAGGTTGGGGTCTCTCGATTAGCGGGGTACCCATCCGCCATGGACATGCTGGCCGGCCAGGCTATGAAGCCGGTGTGTCATCGGGCGTACTCTGCCACTACTGCTACGCTCACCACGGGGTGTTTAGCGGTGCTTGGCAGTCAGGTCAACTTCAGGTTGGGGCTCGCAACGGCCTCGTTACCTCAGTGGCGGTCTCGGTCCTCCCTACAATAGGCTCTGCTGTGGAGTTTTCGGCCGGGAGGAACGCGACGGGTAATCCACCTGTACCTGGTCCTTGGCCTAATCCCTAAGGGATTATGCCAACAATGGGCCATTCAATCGGGGGATTACCGAAAAAAAAAAAAAAAAAAAAGGAACGCGACGGGTAATCCACCTGGGATTATGCCAACAATGGGCCATTCAATCGGGGGATTACCGGTCGATAATTCCTTCAATGCCATCTCTCAGGCGATGAATGTTCAATCAGTTGATCCTAATCGCCTTCCCTTTGGGCATTCACGAGGGTTGAAACCTAGCACGACTGGAGTACTGTACGCTGTTGATCAGCCTCAGTTCCTGCAGCAACCTTTTCAGCATCCCTCCCTGTACGCTATGCCTTTGAACCAGGTTGGTTTGGCTTGGCAAGGGGGGGGGGTTCCTTTGGCCAATTGGTCTGGCCTACAGGTACCCCCACCTGGTTTTACTGGCGGGATACACCAGGGCTTTCACCCGCAGGTGTACTCTGGCTTGATGCAGGCCAACATGGTTGGCCTTCGGGGCCAAGGGTACCCGGGCTCCGCGTACCAAGGTACGCAGCCACCGTCGGCTAGGCCTAATGTTAGCAGTGCCAGTCACGACTAGGTCAACCCTGCTTTCACAGTCGCGTCTAGTGCCGTTATTACTGCTACATCCCAACAGTTGACACTTGGAGCTGCTCCAGCGTTGTCGCAATCTTCTACCACATCGTCACGTCCACCTGTTTCGGACTTGGGGTCTGATGGTGAGGATGACGACGGAGATGGGACTATCGAGGAAGAGATCGGTGATGAACGCAGCGTTCTCGCACCTTTTGAACAGTCTGCAGCGGGTAAACCTTCGGTTCCGTCCGCTTTCCCGGCAGATGCTCATCAGAGCTATGGCCTCTCATATGAAGCTGAAGCTTGATGACGGTGCACCAGGGGAGCCTTTGGGGTGTCTGCGCCTGGGTGGCTTGGGTACGAAGCCATCTCACCCGGCGCCTTCGCTCTCCTGGCCGGCGGAGATCCATCAGGCTTGGCAAGCGCTTGACATTGCTGAGAGACCGTGCGCCTCGCGTTCCGCGCGTGGTGTCAACAATGTCTTGCGTGTCTCGCCTGAGGATTACTCCAAGTTACTGAAGGTTCCTACTTTGGATGAAGATATTGCCAAACTTCTCCCAAAGACTGGTTCTAAATCTTCACCCGGGAGTTTTCTCCCTTTTGGGGGAGGAGCTTAAGCTAGTCGATTCCCGTGTGCGGACTTCGATTGGGCTTGCTGCTTTCTCTCTCCTAGTCACCAACTACCTCGGTGACTTAGTGAGTGGGGAGTCAAGCTCGAGGTCTTCGCCCTTCGGGTCGGTGTCGCTGGCGGCAACGCTAGCTAGGCACCAGCCTGAGGAGTCGATGGCCCTAGCGATGCGGCTCGTGGCGCTGCGCCGCGAGAACGCATGCAGCTCTCTTCAGCAGACCTTTTATCGTGATCTGTCCGTGGATTTGCGCAAGGTCTCTCTGGCTCTGACTATCTTCTTCGGTGGCGAGTTTAGCAGCGTTGCGGAGCAGGCTGCAGCTCGCGTCACCATTGAGCGCACGCTTCAAAAGAAGCTGACGCCACTCCCAAGGGGAAGCCTGAGCCGAAGAAGGGCAAGAAGCCGAAGCAGTCTCGCACTCCTGCCCAATCTTCAGCTCCCTCTACTGCGACCTCCACCTCTGTCACTGATCAGATTGTGAAGAGGCCGGCGGGTCCTTCTAGAAGCCGGCGGGTCCTTCTAGAAGCCGAAGGGGGTAAGACCGGGAAGGTTTGACGGGGGGCGGCCGCGTGTCTCAGTCCACGGACTCGGGCACTTCCGTCGGGGGAATATCCCCCGGTGGGCGGCCGCTTACTAGATTACTCCCGGAGGTGGCAGCAGATCCACCCGGGCAGTTGGGTGTTGGGCATAGAGACTCGCCTTGAGCTCGAAGCTCAGGGATACAGTTCTTCCCTCCGATCCGGAGAAGCGCGAGGCCCTGCTATCGGAGATAGCCGGGTAACGGCGCAAGGAGGCAATCGACCCCGTCTTCCCGCCCTTCGAGGTGGGCTTTTGGTCCACGGTTTTCCTGGCACCAAAGAAAACGGGCGATTGGCGGCCAATATCCAACTTCAAGCCGCTCAATGCGTCCATCCGTCCCGTGAGTTTTCGGATGGAGACGTTGGCCTCCGTTCTGCGTTACCCAATCAAAGGGTCTTGGGCAACGTCTCTGGATCTCAGGGACGCCTACTTGCATGGTCCCATTCACCCGGCCGATCAGAAATGGCTTCGCTTTCGGGTGAACGGGCGGGCGTTCCAATTTCGCTGCCTCCCGAGGTGCTTATCTGCGCCGGCAGGGGGATCAGCCTGGTGGCGAGGCATATTGCCGGGGTGTCCAATATCCTGGCGGACAATTTGTCAGAGTGGACCCTTTCTCCGCAAATTGTTCAGACGGTCTTTGCTCGGATTTCCTATCCGTTGATAGATCTCTTTGCCTTGCAAGCCAATCGTCAGCTTCCGGTGTATTGCGCCCGGTTCAGCGACCCAGGTGCATTCGCCATCGACGCTCTGTCCGTCAGTTGGGACTGAATGACGGCCTACGCTTTCCCCCGATCTCCCTCATCCCGAGGGTAGTCCGCAAGGTCTCGTCGGAGGACTGCAACGTCATTCTGATAGCCCCGTTCTGGCCCCAGCTCCTCTGGTTCCGGCCACTGGTGGACCTCCTTATGGGGGTCCCCCGGCTGTTACCCCAGGTACCGGATCTTCTCCGGCAGCCGGGGCCCGGAGGCGTCCAGCTGGGGATGGAGCATCTGAAGCTGACTGCCTGGCCCTTGTCCGGCAACGTTGCCGGGAGGAGGGCCTTTCTAGGAAAGCTGCCGATCTCGCTGCCCAAGGAAGGAGGGTTTCGACCCCCAGAACATACTCTGCGCATCTCACTCCCTACTTCAGGTGGTGCCGGGCGAGAGCTGTTTCTCCGACCCGAGCCCAAGTAGGGCAGATGGCAGATTTCCTTACAGAACGATTTGAGTCAGGACTAGAAGTAGCGTCGGTCCACAACTACAAATCGGCAATTCAGGCTCCAGGCTCTACAACTGTGATTCTATTCGACTGTTGCTGGAGGGCATGTTTAATTAACGTCCTCCTCAGCGGCGGATCGTTCCACCGTGGGACCTTTCCTCCGTGCTGGAGTTCTTGGGGAAATCTCAGTTCGAACTATAAAGTGGACTACTTACCAATTTCAAATTGTTTCTATCAAATTTTCATGAGAAAATGTGTTTTGGAAAGCGAACATTGCAAGGCTTCCGCGCTTCGCACGGCCCCCTCCCGCACCCACCCCCTGGACCGTCTCCATAAGCACAATATGAATAGGTCTCTAATTCAAACAAAAACACCCATCGATCAACTACATTATACAGATCCCACACTCCGCGCCGCATCATGGCCGCTTCGCAGCTACTTTAACTTCAAAATCCCCCCTATGGGGTTCTGGAAAACGAAGTTGGAAAAAGGGGGCCCGTAACTCCAAGGTTCCTCCGGGCCCGCAATTTCTCTCGGCGGCCCTGTGTTCAGGATTCCTCTGCGGTCACTGGTAACGCCTCGGTCTCCGCTCATAGTTCTCGGCACGTGTCGAGTTCTTTAGCGTTCCAGCATGGAGTTTCCTTGCGCGAAATTGTCGAGACAGTCTCGTGGCGCTCTGCAACAACCTTTACGTCAGTCTACCTTCGTAACATGGAGTCCCATCGTGGAGCATTTGCTAGGGCAGTGCTGCAGCGGCCAGACCCTAGCCAGTGTTGAGGTGAGTACCTTTATGTGGTACTTGTTGGGATGCAACCTGGCGCGAATCTACTGGTCCTTCGAGGGATCGACTTATGGTTTCGCGCCCGGTAGTATTCCCTTTTTATCATTACTCAGTCTTTAGCTTACCCATAGACAATTCCTGCTGCATCTTGCACCTCCTCCGTCTACCTGTGCTAGACTGGTGATGTTGTATGCAATTTGTACATCCAACATCGGATGTTAAAGGGAAGCAGTATTCTGTGTGAGTCTGAACAAAACAGTAGTGTTTTTATGACTCATAAAAATAGCCTGCTTACCTTTATCCGATGTTGGATTCCCGGCCCGTCCCGCCCCCTGCAAGATGCTGCATTTTGTGGAGGGTAAGACGAAAGAGGAAGTTGGAATTGTGGGTATTGGTGATGTCGGCTATCGCTGACGTCACGGTTAGGGACCGGGTAATGATATATGTGTGTATTTTGGGAGGTTCTGCATCTGTACCGAGACATATGCAATTTGTACATCCAACATCGGATAAAGGTAAGCAGGCTATTCTTATGAGTCATAAAAACACTACTGTTTTGTTCAAACATAACAAATCACACTATTGTAACAGAATTTCCATAGCCCTCATTCCCCCCCCCCCCCACTTCAGCATCGCAGTATGGGATCACAAAGTGCCACAAAGGCTATCGACAAGTGCGTAAACAACTTTCTTGCACGTGGTGCGGCCTTCAGAAGAGGACTTGACACGGACAATAGTGCAACGGGTGAACTGAAGGGTGGAGAAGTAAATTCACCATGGATATTACTGGGGGATGGAGGATGACATTGAGACAATACGGGATGAAACTTAGCGAGGAGACATTGAAACTATGACAAGACTGGTGCTGTGAACAGAGGAGTTGGCATCTGGAGTTAGACCCTATGATTTCTTTTACACTGTTTTGTTAATCCATGTTGAGCTAACCTGAACAGATATGGATTTCCCTTCCCTTGCGATTTTTGTTCATCATAGTTTAAAGCCAACACTTAGGAGAAGAGAGAGAAGAAGACAAATGAGATTGGTACCAGACAAAGACATTTCTAAACGCAAATTAATACTGCGTACAACGACAAGATGAGGAGATTGTGACAGACCGGGAAATTATGAATTTCATTGTGTGGAGGCTCTGATTTCGTCCGATAAATACTCGCAAGTTTCGCATTTTGAGTAAGCTTACACTCTCGCGACGACTGGGGTTTATTTGGGGATATGGTAGCTGGCCAGCTGGGAATTTTTTATAATCTTTTATGGGAAGCGAGAAATGTCTACGACAAGACAATTTGGGTTGGAATTTCAAATTACAGGGTTGGAGTGTTCCAATAAGTGTAACTTATGGCATCAATCTTTCAAAATTTGACATACGCTTTGGTGCCAATAATGTAAGTTACAACTGTCTTGGAATTTTTCAATGCCATAATTAAGGTTTGAATGTTTTGAGATGTTATTTCCGTAAATACAAATAAAAAATAATTTTCTTGTGGACATACATAGCAATCTCTAGAGGTCTGTAGAATTGTCTTCTACCAATTTGAAACCATGGCTACACTTGGGTCCCGCAAAAAGTTTTCATGCGTCACATGTACACAGTCTGTCAAATTTGGCAGCCCAATGTAGACACAACAAGGGTAAGTTTTCACCTGAAAATTTCATCGGGTTTTCGGAACTTCCGGAAGAACCCTAGTTCTTCCGGAAGAATGGACGAAACTGGAAAAAAAGGGTGTTTCTCAGTTTCCTCTTCTTCCAGAAGAAACTGGAAAACTGGAATAAATGGAATAAAACTGGAAGAAATAAAGAAATAAAGTTATAACACATACTAATTACAACAACCGTATTCATTAATCTTTTGCACTTCAAATCATCAATTCTACTTTAGTTACTTTTAAATATTACAATCTGTTTTTTTTTTTCAAAATTAATTTACAGTTTATGCAATGTTAGTAACCGTGCAAGTAAAAGATAGTAAAATTTGTTCACATTTGTTTTGACTTGCTATAAAATATAAGAGTGTAATTTAACTTATTTTCCCAAGTCTTTCCATGTGCACATTTATGCTATCAGAGTTGTAACTGTAGATGCAAATAATGAAAAAACTTTCACAAATCTGTAGGCCAATTGTAAATTTTAAATACAATCATAAAAGTAGCAACAATTAAGTGTTCTTTTGTTGTAAGCTTAGTGGGAGAACTGGTTGGGAGCTAGTAGACTTTATAACATATTTTGAAGATGTGCAAGTCTTTACAAGGAGATTCTGCCCCTGACCCCCCCCCAACCCCATTGGCTGGTGTGAAAAGTGAGAATCAGTTCTTCCATTTAAATTTTTTATATTTAGGAGTTTTAATTATGCAAATTGATGGGGTAGGTGGGGACGGTCCCATGAATGGTTATTTTGAATTATTTCACTATATTTCATTTCACTATCTAATATAAAACCAAAATGTACGTCAGTTGCTGGTAAAAGTAGGAAAATTTTAAATGACTTTTTTAGTTTCTTCGCTTTCAGTGGAAGAAACTGCGAAGAAAAAACCCGTTTCTTCCAAGTGGAAAAAACCACGGTTTTTTTGCCGTGGAAGAAACTGGCGAACCCTAATGTGGAATTTTAAAATCTGGAGTTAAAATGGTTACACCTGATGCAGAAAGCACTCTCAAGAATGACTACAATATAACATTTATGGCAAATTAATGAATATTTATTTTACGCCAATTTGCAGGCTGTAAAGTTAGAGCAGATACAAGAAGCTGTCTGTGTATCGTGGCTTAAATGGGGCACTTTCACTCCACACAACTCGTCATGAAGATAGTCTATGATACAGCAGCCATAAAAAAGTTAAAACATCTAGTCATGATCATCAGGATAAGGGTTGGAGAGATAAATTAATTAGGTGGGTACGGTGAGATTATAGTGTGAGGCCTTAAGTTACAATGTAAAGAGGAGTTATAGCTGAAGACTGGGGAGGGAGCAGAAATTTAAGGGAGTCTGAAAACTGGCCGTGATTTTAAGACAGGGTTCAGAGTTCAAATGAAAGTCTGATGTTTGGGGTTAAGGATATTGATAGCAACACGGCAAGCACACCACTATTGTCACATGTTATTATGCAATATGTGTAGAATATTTGGAAAGTTTCATTTGAGTTTGGTGCACAAATGTAGTTTGTAGAAAAATGATGTTTTGAAAAGGTCGTCTTTAAAAAATTTGGTAAAACAGTGTGTACCTGTGAGATTGTGTGCCAAGTTTGTCTTGAAACAGGTGTCATAGTTGCACATACTTGTGTAAAAATTTTTGCATATAAATCTAAACTTAGTAGAATACTGTACCAGTAGGATGATGCGAAGTTTAGGTCAAAGAGACATGGAAATAATGTTGACATTTAGATTGTTGCTTGTATCTTTAAGGCGGGGGGGGTAAATATTTGGGATTGTCTTGAGTTCAGATAGTTTGCCTCTTAAATTTAGATGACACAGTTTTTAGGATTATAAGATTACATTTACTGTTGTGCCAAAATGATGCCGGAGGTAAATACGAGGAAAGTGTATTGTGACTGATAGCCAAGCAACATTCAATGAGGTACCCCTGTATTTTGTGTCGCCTGCTCTTTGTGCCCCCCTGCCCTAAGGCAGGATAGGGATCACTTTTGTCCCTGTTGTGTCTGTTGGTTTGTTGGATGTCTGTTTTTGTTTTTGATGTCTGTTGTTGCTGTCTGTTGTGTTGATGTCTGTTGTTTGTTGTCTTTGTTGGAAAAAGTGTTAACATTTTGCCTGTAATATCATATTTTGATGGATTTAAACCAACTGGTCACAGGTGCAACAGGGAGAGTTGGGATCCCCTCATTTGTTGATGATGGCAAAGTCACCTACCAAAGTCGAAGGTCATGTGAGGTCAAGTTGTAAGATAGGTTGAAAATGTAAAATTGACCTCATTTGAAAAGTTGAAGTTCAAATGGAACCAAACTTGGTTTATGGAGTTTGTATGCAAACCCTCATTTGTTTGAGGTCAAAGGTCACATGCCAAGGTCAAAGGTCATGTTATGCCTATCATTCACTAACCACGATGGCAGGCGACACAAGCGGTCCGAGGACCGATGTATTTTTATTATTAGAAGTAATTTGGAGTAAGAAATCATGATTTTGCAACTTGAGGCAAGATGTTGTGTTTCCAAGGCTTTTATGTAAACAAATGCAATTTTGCTCATGTCAAAAATGAGTGATTGGTATCAGATGTACACTTGTAGTGATAGTAGAGCTAAAATAGCTATTTTCTTGATTAACATTGAGCACAGGTATGGTTGGCCAGTTGTATCAAAATGCAGAGTTGTGCATATGTGTGAAGTATTAACCTGAGGAGTGTGTTGAGATAGTGTGTGCTTGGGGTAGTGTGAGGTTCATCTATTTGGGTTAGGTTCAGAAATAGTTGAGGGTGGAATATGTGAGTAATTTTAGGGCAGAGTAAGTTGTTTCCTATTGCAGACCGTCTGACCGTTCCTCCGGCCTGAGTTGGCTTGCAACTGTCAGGATGCTTATAGGGAATAGATTTATGCTGCTCATTTCTGGGATGGGTAGGTGTATGGGTCGAGCAGAGATTTTTTTTGAGGGGATAGAATAGGCGAGTTATGGTGAGGGACCCAGTTATAGGCTAGAGTAGGGGTAGTCAGAGTGCGAGTTGTCTTTTGGTGAAAGAGAAGTGTGAGTTGTGACTTGTTTGAATATGAGGTGAATGCGAGTGAGTTTAAATCATGAGTTTTAAATTGAGTCAAATTGTAAATGTTGGCATCTGAGACAACTTTAGTGGTCACTGTATACTCAGTGTTGATAATGTATGATTTTGATTACAATTTGATTTTGGAATTGTTGTAAGGTGTATTGACCCTATGCATGTGTTGTGCAGTGTGCAAGAAAAGAATTGCGGTAGTGCTAACGGGTAGCAGCGTTGGACAATTAATCAGTTTACATTAAAGGTGCAGCGAGAGATTTCACATAACAGGTGTCCCGAGAAAATGTGAAAAATCTGATTTTTGTACTATTGTAAAGCTTTCCATCAAAAATATACCCATCTGAAAGGATTAAGCTGAGAAATGTTTCTTTGGTCAAAAATTGTGAAATTTCTAATTTCGTAGGAGCAAATACGAAATTCAGCCCATGTTTTATATTGAAATATAATCAAATCAAATCGGCTTTTTTCTCTCTTTTAAGACATTTCTTTAGCCAAATATCAGGTAAGAAATCTATTGAGTGTCTAATCTATATGAAATTAATATTATGACACAACATTAGGGTGCCTCAAAATCTCTCATTGCACCTTTAAACTCGAGGTGTAGACGAATGTGCGTGTTTTTTGTAGGTCCAGATGGTGAGATTAGAGATGCAAATGCAGGAATAATTATTGAGGTAATTGTAAGAAATTTTGAGCCTTGCCAGAGCTGGTGATGGGTGAGACCCAAAGACCCAGGGCCAGGGTTAGGTGTGTAATCGGTTTAGGAATTACAAATAATCAGGACCGTCGAGTGTGGTCAGAGGTTAGGTAGTTGAATAAAACGAGCTATGTGCTAATTGTTGGGTTGGTGCTTTTAATTGTAAACAACACAAGTGTATGGTCGTGTGTACAGTTGAGTGGATTTACACATTCATTACAACATGTGGATTTATGTAATTTAATTGTGCATGTTCAAGTTATTTTGGGTATGGTGAGCCAACTATGTCAAAATAAATGAACCAATGAGTATGGTATAGTTAACTTTGCATGTGAAATGTATCATGTTCATGTAATGTTTTGAAGTCCAATAGGCCTCTAAAGTATAGGTGGCCATTTGATATAAAATGTGGTATCATTTCTGTTAGGTAATGCTTGAGTAATTGATGGAGCACAAAACAAGTAATTTGTGCAGGTCTCTAGTTTTCCTGACATTGTCTTTTTGCTAACCAAGTAAAGTAAGATTAATTGCCATGTGCAAGAACCTTCACCATGTAGCCAATGTAATCGTCATATTGTTTCTTTCCATGTGCAGTCTCCAACTTTTATAAATGCAAAAATATGCAAATGTGTGTATGAGTGTAAACAAACTGGTATGAGCAGCCATTTGAGGCAAAAATTGGTGATTTTCAGACATCAGTTCCATCCTGTCAATTGATTAAAACAAGTGTATACATTGCCTATATGGAAAGCCATGTGTAGTGAAATTATGCATTGTACTGTAGTAATAAATCATTTTAAATCAAGTATGATGTGCATTATAGCGCCCTTGTTCGCGCACCACATTTAAATGGCCGTCCCGTCCACACTATATTAAGTTGATATATTATCCCTGATACTGCAGGCTGTATATTGTGAGGACTTACCACAGATCACAATATACCACAAATTTCATCATACTTGCATTTCCATAGACCACAAACTACCACAAAATTTGATTGTGGTATATTATGGTATATGCTTAGTAGTTAGGTAAATCATAACTATACCAAATTAGAGTAACTTATCATATACCACAAAATACCACACTAATAATCTACAACAAACTGCGCCATAGGCCACAATGTACAGGGCCGCCAAGAGAAATTGCGGGCCCAGGGGAACCTTGGAGTTATAGGCTTACATGGCGCGGGGTGGGTGCAGGATATACGTGGATGTACCACAATTTGTATGTCAATGATAAGATCACATACCACAAACTACCACAAAATATTGTAGATTCTGTAACTATCATATTGGCTTTTTTGGCTTTTTTTTTTTATAGAGCGCCATTTCATCAAGATCACAGCGCTGTTGCCTACTATTATTACGCTACCGTCAGGAAATGGCACATATACCACAATATACCACAATATTACATTGTGTGGTATTTGTGGTCTAGAGCCTTGTTAGGGATATTATAACCCTAAAGTTTAAAAAAAATCCAGCACAACAAAGGACTATTGAGTGATTCGGTTTGATTCGGTTTGTTGTCAATGGCATCAGCGGAAGAAAGTGACTTACCTCCGGAGTGATCTACAGGGCGTATCAATAAAACCGCAACAAAACTTCTCCCCAATTTTTGTGGTAATTGTGTAAAATTAGGCTTTGTCCCAAGCTTTGTCCCAAGCTGACTTTGTCCCATTGTGCAAAAACAATGATTAATCGGTTATCCATGACCGCACATGAATAAATGACCTATCATTGGAAAGAGGGGATTTGTGGCTTTAAGATGGCACTAGTTAATTTTGGTATGATTTTACACAATTACCACAAAAATTGGGGAGAAGTTTTGTTGTGGTTTTATTGATACGCCCTGTATAAGCAAAATTAGGGGTTCATTCATAGGATTTTGGGTATGAGCGATTATTCATGTTTACCTTGTATGTAACGGCGCACACGATTGGTCAAGACGCGCCACATGACCATGTATAAATAAGTGTTTATACATGGCTGCCGTGACGAATGCCGAAAGTAGTAAAAAATCATTCAATTTCTGGCCGATATAATATTTATGAATCAATTTTGTAAGTAATATAGTTAGCAGAAAGTATGGTAAACATGAACAGGGTTCATTCATAGTATTTTGTGTATGAACGTTGTTTATGCCCGAGGGCTTTACCCTATTCATGTTTACCATACTTTCTGCTAACTATTACTATAATTACGACTTACAAAATTTAAATCATTAAATAACATTATTCGACCTGAAATTGCATGATTTGTTACCACTTTCGGCATTCTTTACGGCAGCCATGTATAGACACTGGTTCACACATCATGAGTAGATTTCCGCATTTGTGATTGGTTGAGAGCTGGTCCTAAACAATGTTTATGGCCCTGCAGTAATCGATTTTTGATCACTTTTTGAGTAGGCATGTAGAAATAGGTAGGCGTTTGTACAATGAGCCCTGCAATGAGCATGACTGCTATGGTTATTATTGTCTCAAAATAAATATTTGAAGCCCGATATACTTGACTGTCAATCAAAAAACTTTTTTTTGAATATGTGTTGAATAAAAGTTAAACATAAAACATGCTTTCAAATATGCAGGGGCGAACTGGGAGTTTGTAGTTAAATAATGGGCCCAATGTTGGCCCGTGAAAGTGTAGCGAGCAAAGCGAAGGTGGGGACCAAGGGCCTGCCTTAGAGCCCCTGGGGGGTAAGGGGGGGTCAATTTCCTCCTAAATTTGTCTTTTTAGGGTTTTAAAAGGCTAGGGTTAATATTGTCCCGTTTGCATGCTCGGGTTTGGTGGCTCGCTGTTCTGCTGGCGTACACGAGAAACTTTTGGGCAGAACCAAACCTACTGGTTCATATTGTAGACTTCATACATTGTAGTTGCATGTTAATGATCTCGACATTCGGCGGGGACATATTTACAAATACGAGTTCGCCTTGTTATCCTTAACATGGAAGCAGACCCAGATTTGGGAAAAGCTGATAACAAAGGCACAGAAAAGAAATCTAAATATGCTAAATTCAACTACAGAGATGCATTGAACCTAGAGAAGCAACTGACAGAAGAGGAGATAATGGTTCGTGATCAGTTTCATGACTACTGCCAGGAAAAACTCATGCCAAGGATATTATTGGCAAACAGAAATGAAGGTAAGAAGGCTGCCGAGTAGTGCTGGGATGTGTAAATGTTTAAACGTGTACATGAACGGATAGACCACTGCACGTTCAGAAGTTATAAATTCCAGTACTGCTGCTTTTAATAATTTCTTACTTTTACGGAAACTTGGAAATCCCATTTTTGTCGGGTTCTGATATGCTTTGGCATTATTACATGGTGCTGCAATTACAAGCTATTACAGAAGAGGGATCTTAAAAAAACTATAGAATATGGCGCAGTGCATAGTGATATACCGAGGCAGTCGATCCAGAGGGGGCAAAATTTTCAAAGTCGTCCCGTCAGAGGGGGCAAAATTCATAAGTCATCCCGGTAATTTGCTCCAATTAAGTCTGAACTCGACGAAATGCGCGCGTAGTGTGCGGAAATTGCCAAATTTACTTTAATTTTGCACAAATTTAGGATGAAATTTGTCGAAATTCCCAGAAAAAGAGGGACAAAAATGCATATTGTCCTGGTTTTTTGAGACAGAGGGGGTAACATTCCCCCCATCCCTCCTCCCCCGGTTGGTACGCCACTGATAGGGCGGCGCCCACATAGCATGCGCCGTTTCCCTGGGAGTTTGGGATATTTAACTGCTTAATCTGGATCAAAAACATGGGATGTAATTTTAAAAACATGTTACATGTTTTCAGATGATATCATGACTGAATACAAAGCCAGAAAAATTTATTACGAACGATTTATGGTGCTAGAAATGCAAATAGTTTTCTTTTTTGTTGCCTAATGTACCTTAACAACAAAATATGTTGAAATTATGTATCAGATGATTTTGCCAATTGTAAGTGTTATTTTCTTCTTCTTTAATAGTGTTCCACAAAGAAATCATCCCAGAAATGGGGTCCATGGGTGTACTTGGAGCTACCATCCAAGGCTATGGGTGTGCTGGTGTCTCTTCAGTTGCCTATGGTCTCATAGCCAGGGAATGTGAGAGAGTCGACAGTGCTTACAGGTCGACAATGAGTGTACAGTCATCATTAGTCATGCATCCAATACATGCCTATGGTACAGAAGAACAGAGACAGAGATACCTACCAAAGTTAGGTAAACAATTGTGATCAGAACAGGATTTTATTAGATCAGAAAAATATTACTAAAATTAACACTTACTGAAATCATTTCAGCATATTAGACAATTTTTGAATGTTTGTGTAACCTGCAGGAGTATTGTGATATTATCTTCATCATCATAGTTTGACTTGCTGTCAGCCTAGGGCATTGGCATCATTACTAGCATTTGTTGTGCATCTGGCATGAGGTTGTATAGTGTTCTTCCCATAATGCATTTCTTCTAATACAATTTTTGCACTGGGTGTCACATGAGTTTATATAGTGACAAAAAGTACTGAAATTGCAAGATTGGGATGAGTTCTGCTCATTTAGGTACTTTTTGTCACTATAAACTCATGTGAAAATCAGTGCAAAATTGTATTGGAAGAAATGCATTGTGGGAAGAACACTCTGCCTCCTCTTGGCTTTACCTCACATTGCTGTTGTGTGTTTTAATCCACCTGGCACCTTTCAGATCAATATCTTGAAGTAGATTTACCTACATGATTTTCAAGTATGCCAAAAAGTATACCAGATGCACAATGAATGCTAGCACTGATGTCAACACCCTGGCTGATAGGCAAGTTAAGCTGAGATGATGAAGATAATTATAATATTGGATGGCTTTGAGGGTGAGGGTGATATGAGAATATACCGCACGAGTCATGAAAATATCGAACAAGCCGAAGGCGAGTTCGATATTTTCTTGACAAGTGCTGTATATTCTCATATTACCCGAAAAAAAGCCATCCAATATTATTATTAGTATAGAAATGAAGCTGACTGTAAAATGCAACACAATTTGCGAAGTGGGATATGGTAGTCACTTTCATGACTTTGCCATGGCCTACGAATTCTGTTACCCTGGCAGGCAGGCAGACTTACTCAAAGCAAGCTTCGAAGGCTAAGCCTTATCTAAGTTGTGACACTGTCACTGGCTGAGTTGTTTTTCACCAAGATACAATCTAGTGTGCTATGTCCCGTGGTATACTAGTATTCGCTTCTGTTTTGTGTAGGATTCTTCTCCTCATGTAACACAACTCATGAACTGTGGTGTTTTTGTCGTCTGTGTATACGCAGCCATTTTCAATGTGTTTACGCTTTGAATACGATTCCCCACTAAGCTACTGGAGCACCAATGCAGCAAGCAAGCCTGAGCATGTGTAAACTCATATAAAGTTCATGGATGCTATAAAGGATCGCAATATTACTGGTGCTAACTAAGCTACCATAAACCAAGTAATAAAACTAACTGCACGGTATCAACAACATATGTTCAAATGATTTTGAAAATACTGTACAGATATTAAACATATGCAGGATAGATGGAAGCTTATATTATAAATAAATCAATTACTCCTCTAGTTTCACACAATATTTATCATCCAGATTTATTTGCTAATAATGAGTTGGTCAAGCTTTTTTCATGGCAATTTTGAATTTGGTGTTTTATTTTGGGGGATTTAAATCTGTCAATAGTATTGTTCAACTTAGCAGAAAAAGGATGTGCAAGTAGAAAAAAGAGATTAAAACCTATGATGAAAGTAAGACGGAGGATCAGTCAAGAGGGATTGTGGGAGCAACCTTAGGCTTTTGATCTAGGTCCACAGGCAGCATGGTAACAACTCTGCCAAAGCTGGTTGTTTTTAAGAATGTAGATTATTAGGAGGCCTCTATCTGGCATTCAGTGACACAATTGGAAATTGAACATGGCAAATTATTGTTGAAAAAAAGTAAGCCTGAGCCTCCTTAGCTTAAAAAGGATATGGTGTGATTGCACGAACATTACCTAGTTAAATTTAGTTTTGTGTTACAGTGTAACATATAATGAGTATTTTAGCTTGATTTGCACAAATTGTTGGATTTTATGGATGATTGGATATGACTGGAGTATTATAGTTGGTTTGGAATGATAACTTTAAACCCTTTGCAACCTACTGCTGTATCATGTGCTTTATTCCAATTATTAATGACATAAAGGGTCTGTTGAAGCCTTCTCGCGCCGGCCGTTAGGTGGTTGAAGCATTCTCGCGGGAGCCCTGTTAATGTCACATCACCTGCTGTGGCTAACTAATTCAAAACAACTTAAGTCCAACATCGTGTTTTAAAACTCCACAGTGAACATCTTGAAGACCCACCTTCAATTCTAGGCGGCTGAACTACTCACAGAGGAACTTCCTTATGGCAAGCACCAAAGTCTGTATCGCAGCTGAACGTTGAGGGTCTCACCCATGCTAAGCGTGACATCAACTTACAGCTCTCCAGGGAGAACCGAGTGAATACATCCTCCTCCAGAAACTCACTGCGAATCTGAAAGAAGCTGCAATCGAAGGTTTTGACTTATTGCTATTCCGCACAACAAACATGGGATTGCTTCCTATGTGAAGAAAGGCATAAACAAGTGAGATCAACCTGCAATCTTCAATGAATTCGCCGATACAGCGGATAACATTGAAGCTATGGGAAACCCACTCACCAACATCTATAAGCCACCACCAGCTGAGGCAGACTTCAAAATTCCCTTCCAGTAGTTCAGTGGAGCTCCTTCGTCTGCGGGGAGACTCAACTGTAGAAATAACAAGCATGGGGATCTCCAACATTGAAGAATGGCAAAGCGGCCTCTTGAATGGATTGAAGCCCAAGACCTCCAAATGCTGTTTGATAGAAGGATCCACCTACTTCTATCAGCAGTCATGGGACCTGGCCCTGATCCCGGACTGTCAACAGTCACAGAGAATTCGATCCGCTGCTCCAGAACGGTCCTCCTAGATTTCCTAGAACAGGTTGCATGCCCATCAGGTCACCAGTGACACAAGGTCAGATATCCAGCCTTACAGAAGAGATGGAATTTCAGGAAAAGCCAACTGTCCACGTTCAACCAAAGCACAGCGAAACTGTCGTCCACGCTGCCAGAACCGGCTTCATCCAACATCAACGAGCATATTCGGAACTTCTGCATCCATGACTCCACCAATAAGCTAAACATTCCATTCAAGAGGCAGAAGGAATCCCTACACCCCGTTGGGACAAGGAATGCGACGAGTTATACAAAGTGAATTGTAATACCAACTGCATACTGAGAGAATAGCAAAGAGGAACCAGCTACTGGATCTGCCTGGCCAAAAGAGACGTACCATGGGGGAGGAAATATACAATATCAAACTTTACCCATCAAAGCCCGCAAGGCCTGGAATGGAACACCATCAACAAGCTCACCGGGTGTAGCTGTCCAAGTAAGTAGTGTCCTGTCTCTGACAAACTCATCGCCCTTCATACTGTCAACAGTGGAAAGTGGAAAGAACCACACTCCACAGGTGGAAAGATCACTCTCGTGCTGTTAATGCGGAGATTAAGCGGCTTCTGCAAACCTCTCCCACGTCAAGCCCCATGTCCAACCATTCAACCTACGATGAGAGCACCGAAGGCAATTTTAAAGTTCTCAAGAAATGGAAAAGCTCTGGCAAATGAAACTCCTACAGGAATTCTTGAAGAATTATGGCACCCGAAGCTGTGCGATGGCACCAACTCTTCCTTTCTATTTGCATGGGAACGTCAACTATTCCCTCCAGATGGGAGACTTCAAAGGTCATTGCATCCTGAAGCCCAAGAAACCAGCAAATGACCCAAGAGTTACAGACCCATTCTCGCTAATATCTCACCATCTATAAGCTGCTTGAGCGACTGATACTCGCAGGATCAATGATACGGTGGAGGCAAATTACCCCACACCCAAGCTGGATGTTCGAAGAGGAAGAGAGGTAAATCAACAACTGATCAGATTAGCAAGACTAGTTAATGACACGAGAAGCCTTCCAGAAGGGAAGCAGAAGTTTGACCAGTTTCATAGACCTAAAGCTGCGTACGATGTACCAGTCTGGCATCGAGTCTATACATCAAGCTACTCAAAATCTGCCCTGATGCCAAGCTTGTCAAGGTCATAATGCTGCTCATCCAAGACAGATCGTTAGTCCTGGAGAAATCAAATGGGCAACGCCAGGAGAGTAGAAAGCGTCCAACACTCCGGAAATGGTGTCCCACAAGGTCTGTCCTGGCACCCAGTCTTTCAAAACATATACGTCACTCGATATGACAAGGGAGATGTTCGCAGTACTCCTACGCAGACAACATGGCACTTGGAATAGCTGGGACTCCTTTGGTCCTTAGAAACAAGTGTTGCAGAAAGACATAATAACTGTAAGCCAATTTATCCCCGATGGCACTTGAAACTCAGCCCAAACCCAAGGACCGTTCAGCTCTGTTTTCCACTTGCAAATCGATGCGCAAAAAGAGAAAAACTAAACATCACTATAGATGGAGAGAAAAATGTCACACGCCCCAACACCGAAGTACCTTGGCGTCACAATGCGACCGCAGCCTACTTTCATATCCAAATGCACCAAGGCAGTCACTGCTAAGACGCAGTCTCGGGTAAACTCCTCAGAAGACTCGCAGGAACTGGATGGGGTGCTTCTTTTGACACCTTACATACATAAAATGTTGCCTTGGCATACTCCACTGCGGAAGAACGCTTGCAACCAGTAGGGAGTCACAGGTACATTCACAAAAGATTGATGTCGTTCGAATTGAGCAATGAATGTTATGGTTGCCTTGTGGCGACGCCTGTAGAATAAATTCCAATCAGTCTGGCATAGCTCCTGCAAACTTAGGAGGAACCTTCAGACGATCAAGCTCGCAAAGAAGGTGTATGATGAACCTGGCGCCTAATCCTCACCAACGCAACCCTTTGAGGATCAGAGAACTTTCCATGGAATCACTTTGCTACCCAATCAATGACCAATTGCCGTCACAGTAACCCTATCGATCATCCTGTATCAATGAAGATGGTATGAGCAATTGGTCATACTCTACTTGAACATAAAGCAGTGTTGTGGACAGCCATTAGCAAGCCCAAAAGGCTGGGGACCTGAATACGGAAAGCATGGGTCAACCTTAACAGAATCAGAACTGGCGTTGGTCGGCGATGTCGCACAAAGAACTTCCTTTACAAGATCGGCGTGGAAACTTCACCAACTGCGATTGTGGAGAGTTACAAACCATTAGCCACATCATCGAGGACTGTGAGGTCTACAAGCCCCAAGGGAAGTCCAGGCCGATCAACCTGGATGATGAGGCTGTCAGCTGGTTAAAGACGGATCGTTCCTCTGTGATTTTTGGACTTGCACGCTAACGGAACGAACAGAAAGAACGATGACATAAAGAAAGCACATGATGCAAAAATGGTATGAAGGGTATAATGTAATTAGCATTCAGAAATAGGCCAAAATTTTCATTTTTATCTCCAATTCTATAAGGCAATGTTACACCCTTGCCTCTTCAAACTGGTTGTGTGGGAGAGCATACTAAGTGTGTCATTTTAATTTATTTTGTGCTTAGTAATGACCTTGATTAGCGACAATCCGGGAAAAAATGTTAGAACATAATGCACGTATCTGTGAAAAATGTTCCCCCTCTCTCCCCTATTCAATGTTGAGCCACCTTATGTACTCAACATCCTTGTCACTTCTCCCAACATTGATTGATAGGGGTGGGGAAGGGTAGGTTCAAAGGATAAGTTCCCGCCTTCATTTAACATACTATCAGTCAAAAACAACTACACTGTAAAATAGACACATATTAGTGTTTGAACAACTTTTTTCCCGGATTGTAGACCCCCATGTCTCCAGGGGAGAATTTTGTGAGAATTTATTTAGATTCTCACTAAAGGATTTGTCAAGAATCTATAAATTCATGTCATTTACAGTCTGATTAATAATTGTTGGACAGAATCGAACATACGCGAGCGTGGACTGCGTGAGCCAAGAGGAACATTGCATCTTTTTTCTCCCTGCGTAATTGGTCGAAGAATGCGCCGAACCTTTGCAAAGCTTGTTGCGCCAACATGAGGTGTGTGTATCTCCTGTCCAAGTAATTTTTAATCCCACTGTAGCTACAGTAAGTGTATAAGACTTAGCGGTTTATGAGAATCCATTTAGATTCCTGCAAATTGTTAAGTAGAATTTTAATTTGCGAGAATAGATTCTTGAATTCTATACTTGCTCTCATAAATCACACGGACACACTTTCTTAAACCTTGTGTTTCATATGCCTTACCAATCTAGCCATGGGCCCATGTTCATTACATTTTCTTATTTATTTATTCTTCAGCCACTGGTGAAATGATTGGAGCATTTGGCCTCACAGAACCTAACCATGGTAGTGACCCAGCTAGTATGGAGACAAAAGCAGTGTACAATGCTTCTAGCAAAAGTTTTATTCTAAATGGTAGTAAATCATGGTAGGTTTTGCTGCAAGATCTAAGTTCTCACCATACCCTAACATCAAATTGAGTGTAAATGTAATTGCGTATCATTGGTTGGTTAGTTCATAGTTGGTTAGTTTTGTTACTGTTTTAGCTACATGTCCATGTGTTCCACCATGTGTGTCAACAATATTTCTGGTACATATACATCTGAGGCTTCCGAGCAAAAGCTGTGGATTCTAACAATCCTGCCATATTAAATATCCTGATCAAACAGTGGCTTTTCAAAATATCACACTGGCTATAGTATTTATACTAAAGACGAAAGTAACTGGCATCGTCACTACATTTTACAAATGTCACATCCCATTGGTTATATTGTTGTGACCGAAATCGGTAGTATAGTCACATGCTGTAAACAGGCCAAAGGTTAATATTTTAATGATATGTGGAATATAATCCTTGAACATAACAAAAATTTAAGTCAGTAGAAACATCCAAGAAATGATGGGCTCTTCATCAGTGCCTGGGGCCCACCAAGACTTGTTTCTGATAGGAAAAAAACAGTTTTCTCTCTCAGGCAGATAAGTCCTGTGATGAAATGATCCCATTGGGATGATTTTGGATCAAATAAAGACAGTGTTGTAATTGCCAAATTCCAATTTTCACTCAAGTTTATTTCAAGAATCATGTGATCCACAAGGTACCCAGCGGGCATAGTCGTTTAGAGCGACGTCGAAACGACGTTGGCACGTCGAAAACAGGTCGACGGTTTTTATAAATTTACGTCAAAAATGCAAATTGAATCGACGTTTTAAGAACGACATCAAATCGATTGCATTTTCGACATAAATAGTGTGTAAATTTCTAAAACTCTCGACGTCTTTTCGACGTTCCAGCGTCGATTGCCCACTGGGTAAAGTCAAAGTCAAAATAAAACTTTATATTGCTCCTACATAAAAAATAATGTAATATTTGGATTGCAAAATGCAATTCTCTTTTTTCATTCAAAGAAAACAATATCAACAGATTTCCAAGGCTACCAAGATAAAGTTTTAGCCAAATTGCTGGGCATGCTCTTTTTGACCAAAATTGTGAAACCGGTGTAAAATGCCATTTTGGTATGATTTGATGTGGAATTAGGGCAAGGTGGCCGTGAAGTCTGAGGCGTTGAACCGTCACAAGAGTATAAGATTGATCTAGCAGCCCTGGTTTGAGCTCCACAAGAGTCGGGTTTCTTGGTCATACTAAAATAGGTCCTCTAAGTTCGGAAATTGCATAGGTGTAATTATGGAATTTCTTGTCGCTCCCACCCATTACATAGAATGTGCAGATTTATGCAATGGATGTTCAGTGCCGCATGGTTAGGAGAGTCATGTAAAGCTGTTGGTCTGAGGTATGTGCATCAGATGAGTTCATACTGAGCTCGTAAAAAGTTGTAGAACTCATCGAAAAGGGTAGGGGATCATCCCGGGTCTGTTACCTGCACTCATCACTCTTGGTACCAGAGTCCCTTCCAACCCACACTAGGCCAGCATGGTAGGTAGGCCTTAATCCAGCATGGAAACATGTTGAGGCTTCCTCCTGCAGTGGACGGTTAAAGCTAATGATGGTGATGTGGAATGACCATAGAGTTGGCCTATTTTCCCAATACTTGGTACAAGGGTGTCAATATATCCAACATGATCCCTATTGTCCATTTTCTGGAGATAGGCATATTAAGTAGCATATTTGATTCTTTTGAAAAAATATCTTGTCAACAGCATACTAACACTTCTATGGCATGGCTGAATTTCTGGATACTTAATACAAGGGTACCAGTATACCCAAATATAATCCTTAATGTCTGTCATCTGCAAATATTGCTCATTTGCATTAAGAGTAGTGACCTGATTCCTAATGCTACTTTAGCACAGAGGACAAGAAACAGATACCCAGTGATCTACTGATCGTTTTCTTTCTTTTTAAAAAGTGCTTTTTAAAGGTGCTTGTAATAATTTTTGTGTATCATGTTATCTACTTGGTATGAGAGCCCTGACACTTGTATACACAGACCACCAGGTACCGTGGGAAACACACTTGCAGTTTTGATGCTAGATGTGATAATGCATAGTGCAATGCCCTATTCAGTACTGTGCTAATATTGATGGTTAACCATTAAAATGGCAGTTTTTTGTCAGTATCTTGAGAACGGAATGGATTTGAAAGCTGAAATTTCAGGAAGACAATGAGAAAAATACTGCCTTTCATCTGATATCAAAATTGATACTACTTCCGGGTAAATTGGGGGGGGGGGGGGGGGGTCCCAAAGACGATCGAAACAAGCACCTGTAAGATTGACAATGGATGTTTGAAGGGAAACACTGTCAGTCCAAACCCTTATCAGCTAATTGCATGTACAGTGTGAGTCAATAAAAACCCTACATTCAGGAAAGAATTTTTCTACAAAGGTTAAACATTATTTTTGCTTCATTGTTTGCTTTGGTTGTTTACAGGGATAAACGGGCTATCAGAAGAATTTTATTTGGTGTCTTTCGGACTTTGGGTTCAGAAAACTATGGCAATTTTTCGGAGAGACCTAAAAATTCCATTTGGCCGATTTTAGCCACACTAAGTGACACAGACGTATACCATAACACATTATAGCAAACACAATTCACACATGCAATTTCAGATCGTATCGATTTCTTCTCGACAAAAACATATCAGTTTGAATAAAATGATCTATCGTGTAACATAATTATAAGTATAATATCTTCAACAAAATAAAATACCATTGTTCAATCATAAAGAGTCAGTTATTGAAAATAGTGTGGTCCCTGGGGTTTTTGACCCAGAAAAAATTGTTATTGAGCTGATTTTTGCACCAGATAAGCAGAATGCATCATACAACAACATATCCAAAATCCCATAAATCCCCCTTGGGGAAACTTTTTTATCCAAGATGGCCGCCATATTAGCTATATCTCCGCTTTTAAAGTAGATGTTGATGATTTTAGTGTTTTTGAATATATTTTGGGGGTCAAAGAATCCAATCATGTACAAATCTAAATCACTGATGACTTCCTTCACGCCAAAATCCAAAATGGCCGCCATTTTATATAATTAGCTATATCTCATGTTTTTGGATATGTTTTGAGGTTCAAAGAATTCAGTTTTTGTTTAAATCTAAATCATTGATGTTTTCCTTAAGTCAAAAATCCAAAATGGCCACCAAAATGGCTGCCAATTTGCTGCCATTACATATAATTATCTTCTCACTGACATATACTTTCCTTTGCAGTATCCTGCAAGGAAGCTCGGTCAAACTGTCGCATATATATTAAGGAGAAGGGTTGTTTAAAGCAATAATCCCGAAAAGGGATTGTTCTAATTACCCAATAGTGGTTGTGATTTAGTCATCTTTAGGTCTATTCGAAAGAATGACTTGGGTTATGGCTATTTGAACTTAATCCGAGGCAATTTCCCAACACGGCACAATGAAACAGTTACGCCGTCAACATAAATATCATTAGAAAGACATGGTTTAAAAAGTTTAGTTTAATGCACGTTTTCGTTTATACTTTCACATAAACGCATTGATTATTTAGGCCTACCAAGACGTTTGCAGAAAATGGGCATAGAAATGGGCCATATATATTTCTATTTTACAACCAAGCTACCAGAAATGGAAAATGGAGTGTGAAAAAAATAAAAAGTTTTTTTTTTTTTAAACAATTTGGGTGTTTTGAAAAGAAAACACCTCAAGAGGACTCCATTAACATAATTCAGTTGTTTTTGTACCGTCCCTTTTACAAAAGTTCTCTTATTATTATTATATATTATTTATTCACTTATTATTTATTCATTGATATAATTATTTCTTGCATTTTGTTATTAGCTTATATAATTATTAGATATAATATTGTTGTTTCTTTATCCCCCTCTTTCCCTTGTCTGAAGTTGAGATAATTAAACTAGCAAAATAATGTTAACGGCGGCCATTTTGAATTTCAACATCAAGAAAACATGGATAATTTAGAATTTAGAATCCAAAGAATCAGCAAACATCTACTTGAGAAGCCAGGATATAGTCATATATGCAATGTCAGCTATTTTGGGCCATCGTGGATAAAAATCAAAAGGGGATTCATGGGGATTTGGATATGTTGTTATATTGATTGTATTTCTGCATGTCGGTGAAAAAAATCAGCCAATAACAATTTTTTAACGTGTAGTGTATTTTTTCTTCAGGGACTATTACTAAAATCACTCCATATCAAGTATCTGTTCATGAACATAATGAAAACTGCTTAGAGATTTTTGATTTACATCACTCAGGTTATTATTGTGCACAAATACAGTATACTCAGCATCCATAAATTGCAAGAAGAACTAAAGTTGAAGTTTTCTGTAAATAAATTGGAATTAAAACTTAAACTTCAACATCGCACTTTTTTCCAAGCGGAATACAAATCCTTCTATGGTTTCACTTTAGCTCCCACGTTTCCTTGTAGGTTAAAACCATGAAATCTTGCTGACCGAAGTAAACCTGTGGTCTTACACCAGTATTTTGACAATTCTTATATACGGAATTGAATTTTTTTTTTTTTTTAACTCAGCATTTCTTCTTGTTATAACAGTAATTTGGTGTTTAAATGGTTTACTTCAAATCACTGCTGAAGACCATGTACTTTAGGTAGGCGAGGCATTTGTTTGGATCAAAAATCGGCCCCAAACAGGATTTTTAAGTCTCTCAGTAAAATAGGCATAACTTCTTCCTCAAAAGCCCAAATGACACCAAATAAACGTTTTCTGAAAGCCTGTTTATCCCTCTTTATAACCAAAGCAAACATTTGAGCAAAACTTATTCTTAACTATTTTAATTATTTTTTATTCTGAATGTAGGGTTTTTTTTGACTCACACTGTATGTATAACACATTGGCTGTAGGTTTAGGTACTAAACTACAAAAGCACATCATCATCATTCTCATTGAATTATACTCTCAAAATGTGGATAGGTGATCTAAGCAGAGCTCTGGTATAATATCTACGATAGTGGTATATCTGTACTTTTTAATTGCTAATTTTAAATGCATGGCTACATGAAAGGCTTTCATCTGCTTGTGTTGTCTTCATTCTTACAGGATAACCAACTCGCCAATTGCAGATGTCTTCATTGTTTGGGCCAAAAACCAGGCTGAAGACAATAAGATCAAAGGTTTCATTTTAGAGAGGGGAATGAAAGGTCTTTCAACACCCAAGATTGAGGGAAAGTTTTCACTAAGAGCATCAATTACAGGACAGATTGTAATGGAAGATGTGGAGGTTCCTGAAGAAAATATGCTGCCTAACATTGCTGGACTGGGAGTAGGTTTATTAAAATATTTTAATGTTAACAATTTCGCAAGCTTTCTTTAAAGAACAAGGCAAGGCTATATATTTTAAGTAGGTTGTAAACCATGTCTGTCTCAATTATGAACATAGAACTATTGTTTAAAAACAAGCTAATTAATAGAGATGATTGATAAATAGCATTTGTGGAAGCATCCATGGTGGTCCACAGGGCTACATTGTGAAGTCTTCCATTGTCAGCAGCAGGTGTGCAGTGGAATGTCTGCATTGGCTGTACACTGTGTAATCTGATAAGTTATCTAGGGCTACCTAGGCATTCCATTCTGCACCTGCTGCTAAGAATGAGTGACTTGTGTTATGACTAGCATGGAGGCTTCCACAAACACTCTTTAGCTGTTTTCCAATCGGGGGACAATCTTTGAGGGATTCTGAGTTGAGGAGTGTCAACTATAAGCTCCCTTCCCCGAGTCGTGCTTAGACGATAATGATTTCAAAGGTCAAAGAGGTCAAAGGTCATTCAGGGGTCACATAGGGTCATCTTGTGCATATGGTATACACTTGGTTAAAATATTGTCTAGTTTTGTAGTGCAGTGATGGATCAAGTTCATACTTGGTATGCTTATACATTGAAACAAGGTCTTATGTAGGGTAACAGATGAGGTCAAAGGTCATTAAGGGGTCACTTAAGGTAATTATATTCTGTGCATGTGGTATACACTTGGTTAAAATGTTGACTAGCTTTTTAGTGCAGTGACGGATCAAGTTCATACTTGGTATGCTTACACATTGAGACAAGGTCTCACCTTCGACAGATGAGGTCAAAGGTCATTCAGGGGTCACATGGGGTCATATCTTGTGCATGTTGTATACACTTGGTTAAAATGTAGCTTAGCTTTTTAGTGCAGTGAGGTTCATGCACATTTCAATTCAATAGTCTTTCAAAGAATTCTTAACATTATGACTGGGCATTACGCCATTAAGATACCACTAACATAGACCTGTCCCCATCATCTTGGGCAGTCATTTTGCTTCATTGACCGCCATGCATGTAAGTGGGAGTCCGTGGACAGAGCATAAAATGGACTGCCTGATTCAGAAGAATATATCTTGACCTATACCTGACCGATGGGAATGATCTTTGTAGCAGATGAAAGCAAATAATATTTATCGCTTTTCGTTAAT
>JAMKCH010039154.1:0-26650 GCA_023653785.1 Ophioderma brevispina
TCCCGAGATGTAACACCCAAGTGGGTGAGGTTCGCGGAAGAAGTTGTAGTCAGATCATAGCTAAATCAAGATGCTCTCTTCCCTTATTTCCTCCAATCATCTTTTACTGGGAGCTGATCGTAGTATATTGGCGGAATTTCGATTTAAGGATACGCGTGTAACGCCTACCTCTGAAGAACGTTCTCCTTTTGAAGACGCCTGCTTTGAAATCGCCAAACACTAAACTTGGCGACACATAATTGAAACAGGTACGAGGAAAGGATTACCTTTTGATCTTTGCTTAAGGATTTAGGTTTAAGGAGAAGTCGGGTAATACCACATGCCGTATGACAGAGCTGTCGCTAGCCAACGGCTATTTAGTGTGTGCACCATATGTTTTCACTTCCAACAAAGTCTAAACACGATACAGCTAGTCATTTTCACAACAACAACGAACTGTTGGATGTCTTTACATAGATTTGACTATAATCATAGTCCCACGTCCAGTTTATCAAAATAATAGTAAATACGTTCCTCACACCGCGAAATCCATAGAGCCCAGCTAACAATGACGCTATTTGCACATACAATTTAGCCTATTTATATTGTTATAATAGGTTTGGTTTTTGTTTTGCTTTGTTGTATTTTTTTCTTATACAAAAATAGAAGTTTCATTATTTATTGTTTAAAATCAAATTCCATCACTAAGGCTGAGAATGAACGCAAATAAGGACATTATCTTTGAAACAAATGAAAGTCAAGAATCGTTTGGTCAGTCAGAAATCAGACATTTATAAGTACCACTTACACCTTGCCGTTAAAATTGCACACGCACTCGACAGATCTTTAAGTGTTTTAATGGCGTTCTGACTTGTAGCTTTTGGCATTATGAGGAAATTTACATAATGCTTTCAAGCAGGATGTTCTTTAGCAGCAGAGTTAGATTCACCTTTAGAATGATCTAAACTAGAACGTGCGTGCCCACAATTTTTTGCACAGAATTTAAATACAGAAATAGAAGATAAAAAAGTTAATTAACTCCAACACAGATTTGAAGTAAAATCAACATTGGTCGTAAATGTTGCCCGGTTTTCAATAATGCCCAGATTCAACAAAAACTTTGCGTCCATATTTCAAGCGTACCCCGTGGGTCTCGCCGCTGCGGGAAGCCAAAACAGAAAACCGGGTGCATCGAAGCATTTCTCGCCAATGTGCCAACCTCTGGGCACTAAAATACTTTCAACACTCCGCCAGTGCATAAGATGACCATTTAGCATTCCATCAAAGCCAGGGGAAATATAAGTGTTTTTTGAGCTTGTGTGATAGACAGTAATTTATATGACCTGATCACTAAACTAGGAAGCTCACTACCTATATAATAGTGCAACGTAACTTGATCTTAGTGATGCAAACAGCGATCAATATTGACTAATTTATTGTTACCAACTAATAATTATAGTAAAGTACATGTCAGTATTGCTCTTTTAAGGACTAGGAGAATGAAATCTGTCCTGCCATTTTAAATCTAAAAGATACAGCAGCTAAATCGTTCTTCCAACCAGGACACATAAAACAGTAAACACTAAACAAAATTTAAATAACGCCAACACTAACCACAAACTCTTTTTAACTTTATCATATCTCTGCCATAAGACCTATTATTTTAATATTACCAGAATATTTTTTTTTCAAAAGGGAGAGACAAAGGAGAGTTTAGATTTCGAGGCACCAATTGAGATTTAGTTCAAAGAAAGTGAGAAAGTGGACAGCTTGTTAGCTAAGTTAGCAAGCGCGCTATCAATAATACGGAGGTTACGGGTTCTAGTCCGGCCAAGGGCGTACTTTTTTCAAACACTGTACGCGTCTAGCAATGTTTGCAATAGCTCCGGGAAAATATTAATATCCATGTATACTGTTAATTACTATAATTATTATTTTTCCTGATCTCAATTGGGTGGGGCTTGAGCCTTCCACTTGCACAGGTTACGACACCGTAGATGAGCACCTTTAACGCGTTATTCCTTCAGTATATTGCCCGAAATAATCAAATGCTATGTAGAGTTTTTGAATGGGGTTTGTTGGCTTTATTCCGTATTCAGGCTTAATGACTTTTTTCATCCAAGTCTTACATCAAGAATACACCAATTACCTCAATCAACTGCCAGAGAACGAAGTCAATGGTTAGTCGATGGAATCATCTTCCTGAGGGAATCACAGTAATGATCAACTGTTTAGATTTGTTACCTTCACTTTGAAAATCATTTCTGAGAACACGTTTTGGGTTTTCAATGCAGTCGGGATTCAGTCATCAATTACTTTGTTCTTATCTTTTAGAGTGCGTTTTTCTGTAAACATGTCCCAATAAAAATACTAACAACTTAACTACCGTAATTTTTTCCTTCTGAAAGTTCCAAGAGACACAAATAAAAGCTCGGTTTCTTCTAGTGTCAACAACATTCTGCACGAGGTTGTATCTACTTGCGTCAGGCTTGCGTGCCATTGTCACGCATGCAAAACACCTTTCATTCGAAAAAACACCGCATGCGAAATGCTCGTCCTTAGCATGCCATATCCACGTTTTTAAGACAAACTAATGTAACATCAAAGCTTCTAAAAGTAAAACTGATGAAAATGCAGCAGCATATGGTAATCAATACACAATAAAGAATGCATTTGAAAGAATACAATTCCTACTATGTTCAAGACAAGTCCTTAACACTGTATAAGAGGGGTCCACGTGGATCCAACATTTTGTTTTAAAGCTAAAATTGTTTGCCCAAAAAATTGTATGTAATTGCTAATTATCAGTTGCGCAGATGTGTCGGAAAAATAAAATGGCACATGCGTTTTTGTGCTAATTAGCATTAGCATTACTAAACATTTGGTCGGCGGTATTTCAAAACCTGTTTTGCCCTTTTAAATAGTAACGTACTGTATTATTTTTTGTCCAATTTTTATGCAGCAATGTAAATGTATTATTTTCTACTACTATGAGCCAAAGTCATGGAAAAAAGTCCTTGGGAAAGTGGTTTTCAATTTTTCGGCAGAGGAAATTTCGGTTATGCGAATCTCAAAATCGGTTTTGGGGATAGGTATACGAAACTAAAATATTCTGTCGTTGTTTTCAGATCACAAAGTGTGTGTTTTCTGAGTTAAGCACGGGAGTCTTATTGAAAAGAAAGGAATAGTGTCGTTTACAGTTGCGTCCAATTATGTACATGTTTTAAGGGATCAAAATAGACAAATTTGCGTAATATATGCAAATTACATACCTTTTTCATAAGCCTATACTATAATGAATTGTTGTATAAAATGACACACAATTTAATTAATCAAAAATTTTACTGCGTAGAAAAGATACATAAATGTACTAAATACCTTTGAATACCAACCTCTAATGAGACAATTATTGCGAGCACAGTTAGTTTCCGAATCATAATATTAGCACGTGTATGTTTATACCGCTCAGTCCATTATACTATTTTACTAAAGTAGCAATTTTGTTATTGCCTACCCCACAAAATTGAATATAACCGTTAGTACTGCTAAAATAAAAAGGGCAGTGTGCATCTAAATCGACAGAAAAACAAACGGGTTTGGGGCAGGGGGCGAAGCCTCGAGAAATTTTGGGCTTTTTTAGTGCTTTAACGTCTCTTGAGAGTTAATTCTTGCACCATTGTGTAGAATATACTGTTGCACCGCGCTGACCATTGACTTTAAACCTATACTTTGCAGGCAATTGGCCTGCAAGCGCCATGAACTGAATTCTTCAAGTGAACCCGATGGGACTCATCTCAACCGACGAAACGAAATCAATATTGGGGGGGGGGGGGGTGTCGTCACTGAAACGGGTATACTTTTTCACTCCTGGATTAAAGAGTTATCTTCTGAAGAGATAGCACTGTGCGGCATGCTAATGATATTCTTCTGTCTTTCTGTCAGCGCCAGACCGTTTTATGGGGGGGGGGGGGGGGGGGGGGAACGGGGGTCAACGTGAAATTTTTTGGGGTGCAAAAGGACATTCTGGGGGGAAGTATGTCAAATATTGGAGATTTTTAACCCAATTTTTGTCAAAAATCGTGATTTTCCCCCAAATTTGGTGATTTTTGCCCCCAATTGCCGAATGTGCAAAAATTCATTAGCATTTTCTTTCGGCGGGGGGGGGGGGGGAAAACTAGGGGGGAAGAAAAGTTTTTTTGGGGGGGGGGGGAGGGACAAACAGCCCCCATGCCCCCGTGGCGGCCCGCACTGTCTTCTATAGATAACAGCTTACCTTATTTGAGGATGTTGCATTATATTTCGTAGACAGCACCCGTGTCCCTCAATGGCTATTCTATCAACCTACAGTATCTCCGAGGGTTAAATGCGCTGATATAACAAGATATTACACCTCTGGTGATAATATAATTAATACCTTTTATATATTGTAGTCTGCGACATTTCAAATATGGGCCAAGTAATCACTGCAAAAACAGTTGTTTAGAGAAACGTGGTTCAAATAGTGTTTAAAGCTTTGACATGTTTAATTCTCAGCACTGGTATCAAATGATAAACACCTAATGTAAAATCTAATATGTTTAAAATATATGTGTTTAGATATTAAACGGAATTAAAAAAGTGTTAGCAACTGGTGTTTAGAAAAGTGTGTTTTAATTCTAAGCATGTTTGCAGTGTAATCTACTGCAATATTAGATTATCTGCAAAGTTTGACACAATCTGTTTTACTACTACAATGTAGTGTGGATTTTGTGCTTAAATTTCTATAGAACTTTACGTACAGTCATTCAAAACCCGAAAGTATTGATTTTTTTTACTTTATAATGAAAAATAATGTTTATGAGAGGTTGTGTATATTTTAAAGGCACTGAGATGGACATCAAGTTATTAAGCAGTAGATTTCGAAACTTGTTGCCGATGAGAATCTATCATTGATTTCGATTTCCCAGGATACGCGTTTAATTCCTAAAATCTTAAAAGAAACTTTTTCCCGTGGGTACAACTGTATTGAAAACCCTTCCAAACGTAAACTGTGCGAAAATAATTCCTACAGTAGAAGAAGGGAGGAACTGTTTTGATATTTGATATTAGGAATTTGGTGAATGGAGAAAGGTCGGGTATATTAGCATGCTGTAGGACAGAGCTGTCAGAGCCCGCGGCTTATTTAGTGTGTTGACCATATGTTTTCACTTCCAACAAAGTCTAAACACGATATAGCTGATTCAATTTCAACAACAAACAACAACAACAGAGGCCAGGATGTATTACATATAGATTTCAATTATTATCATAGTCACACGTCCAAGTTTATAGAACAAAATAGTAAAATATATTCCACACCGCAAAAACCACATACAGCCCCTAGCTAACAATGACGGTCATTTGCACATACAATTAGGCCTATCATATTGTATAGCACTATCTATTTTGGTATCATGTTTTCTTTGTTGTATGTTTCTTTTATACCAAAATAGAAGTTGTATTATTTATTGTTATTCAGTTCATCACAAGGATGATGAAGGAAACGCAAAATATAGGACTTGACTTGCCCAAAAAAGAAAATGAGAAGTCGTAAAATCGTTGGGGTCTCAAGTACAAAATCAGACATTTCATAAGTATATCCACTTATACCTTCACGTTGAAATCCAACCGACTCAGACAGATCTTGAAGTGTTAATGGCGCCTGACTTGATGCTTTGGCAGTATGAGGAAATGTGAAAAATGCTTTCCAAGCGGGGAGGTTTTATACAGCAGAAATTAGATCACCTTTAGAATGATCTAAACTAGAACGTGCGTGCCAACAATATTTCACACACAAATTCAATACACGAATATTAATATGATCACCTTTAATTTAACCCATAACATAGATTGAATGCGAAACTCAATATTTTGGCCGTTATATGTTGCCCGCCGGTTGTCCAAAATGCCCAGATTCAATAAGGTACTTTGCGGTCATATCACGCGTTATCCCGTGGCTCGCGCGTGCGTGGAAGCAAAACAGAAAAGGTGGTGGGGGTGGGGGGGGGGGGTGGGTGGTGGGGTGGGGGGTGTGGGGGGGGGGGGGGGGGGGTGTAGGGGGGGGGGGGGGGGGGGGGGGCTGGATTGGGGGGGGGGAGGGGGGTGGGGGGGGGGGGGGGGGGTGGGGGGTGGGGGGGTTTAAATTCTGTGTGGTAACTATCAATCTTTGGAGATTTTTAACCCACTTTTTGTCAAAAATCGTGGATTTTCCCCAAATTTGTGATTTTTGGCCCCAAATTGCCGAAGTGTGCAAAATTTCCATTCCATTTTTTCGTTTCTTTCGGCGGGGGGGGGGGGGGGCAACAAGGGGGGCAATAAAAATGTTTTTTTGTGGGGGGGGGAGGCAAAATCCCCCCATGCCCCGTGGCCCGCCACTGTCGTCTATATATAACAGCTTACCTTATTTGAGGATGTTTGCATTATTTCGTAGTACAGCACCCGTGTCCCTCACTGGCTATTTCTTATCACCCTACAGTATCTCCGACGGTTTAATGCGTGATCTAACAAGATATACACCTCGATGATAACTTTCATATAACCTTGATAATGTAGTCTGGGACATTTCCAAATATGGGCAAGATATATCACTGCAAAAACAGTGTTATGAAACGTGGTGCAAATTAGTTTTTTAAAGATGGGACATGTTTTAATTCCGACGCAACTTGGTACAAATGTATAACACTATTTAACATCTAAATATGTTTAAATAAATGTGTTTAGATATAAACGGACTTTCAAATGGTTAGAAACGTGGTGTTTGATAGAATTGTTTAATTTCTAGCACTGTTTTTGCAGTGTATATCTACTGCAACTATAGATTCTATCTTCAAAATGTTTGCACATCTGTTTTCTATACCATGTATGTGGATTTTGTGCTTAAATTTTAAAACCTTTATTACCAAGTCATTTTCAAACCAAAGATATTGATTTTTTTTTCTTTATAATGACAATAAGGTTATTGAGGTGTTATATTTTCAAGCCACGAATGTACAACTACAAAATTTAACAGTAGATTTCGGAAACTTTTGCCGATGAGAATCTATCATTGATTTCGATTTCAGGATACGCGGTAATTCCTAAAATCGTAAAGAACGTTTTTTCCCTTTGGTACACCGTATGGGAAACCTCCAACGCTAAACTGTGCTACACATAATTCATACAAGTAAGAAGAAGGGATGAACGTTTTGATATCTAATAAAGGAATTTGGTGAATGGAGAAAGGTCGGGTATATTAGCATGCTGTAGGACAGAGCTGTCAGAGCATCGGCTATTTGTGTGTGTACCATATGTTTTCACTTCCAACAAAGTCTAAACACGATATAGCTGATTTCAATATTTCAACAACACAAAAACACATACGGCAGGATGTATTTACATATAGATTCACACTATTATGCATAGTCCCCACGTCAAGTGTATACAAAATCCAGAGTAAACTATCTTCCCACCTGCAAAACCCCATACACCCTAGCTAACATGACGGTCCTTTGCACAATACATTAGCCTATTTAATTGTTATATCACTCTCTATCTTTGTATTCATGTTTTGCTTTGTTTATGTTTTCGTATACAAAATAAATTTAATTATTTATTGTTTAGCAGTTCATCATCTAAGGCTGAAATGAACGCAAATATAGACATGTAGCTTTGCAAAAAATGAAAGTCGTAATAATTCGTTGGTCCAGTCCACAATCAGTACATTCATAAGTACCACTTATACCGTCACGGTTGAAATCCAACGACTCAGACAGATCTTGAAGTGTTAATGGCGCCTGACTTGGTTCGCTTTTGGCATTATGAGGAAATGAAGAATGCTTTCCAAGCAGGAAATGTTTTATACAGCGAAATTAGATCACATTTGAAGATCTAAACTAGAACGTGCGGCCCACATTATTCACACACAAATTTAAAATCACAAAAAATATGAAACTTTAATTTAACCCCAACAATAGATTTGAAGCAAAATCAATATTTGGTCGTTATATGTTGGCCGGTGTTCCATAATGCCCAATTCAATAAAACTTTGCCGTCATATTGTCAGCGTATCCCGTGGTCCCGCGCCTGCGTGGAACCAAAACAAACAGAACCAACAAACCGTGGTTGCAATCGTAATCATCTTCCGCAAATGTACCAAGCCTCTGGGCAACAGAAATACTTGCAAACCTCTCCCCTTGCCATAAGTATGACCTTTTACAGTCCAATCAAATGCCAGGGGAACTATTTTATGAGTGTTTTGGAGCTTGTATTATGACAGTATTTTATATGACCATCACTAAACGGAGGAACCTCACTACCTATATAATAGTGCAACGTAACTTGATCTTAGTGATGCAAACATAGACTCAGATGTTGAAGATTATTGCTACCAACCCCTAAACTAAGTAAGTACATGTCAGTATGGCTCTTTTTAATGACTAGGGATAATGAATCTGTCCCAGAAGGTCCATATTACTGAACCCTTTAAACCCCACAAGAAAGGGTACAGCCAGAACACCAAGCCAAAGCTTAAACTAAGTCCAAGACCACAAACCTACTTTCACTTTGTCATATGCTTTGCTAGCGATAATTATGTTATGAACGGCTCGTAGGCGTCACAGGTCAGACAGACCTTTCAAACCAAATAATGATCCTTGTTCACACGTGATCTGAATTTTAAATAATATAAACGATTTAATGATTTTAATTGGTTTGGTCAAGAATTTGGTATGTCCCAAACAATATAACATATATTAGAATTACACACAAAGAACATAAAGATGATACTTAGAGTTCACTATTGTCCCCTGTGTGAATGCGTTCAGCAACGAATGATATGTCCTCACAGCGATGGCTCCAAAATGACAGCGCATAAGTTCACATAAATATCCAGGTATATTCCATAGAATCTCTGATTCTTGAAGGTAATTTTCCAGCAGTTTCAAAGACGACGGGTTTTCCCTCGACGACCCACTATGTTCCACATAATAAATCCAGGTATTATTACCACCATCAGTCTGTCGCTTTTGTCCTCATATAGGACCACAACATGGAATCCCTTTTTGATTCAAAACTGAATTCTTCTGGCTTAAAAGACGACAGCAGACAAAAACCCCTCCCCCCCCTTTTAGCTTCAAAGCTCCGGCTGCAATCCAATTATATAAATCTGGCAATATGTAAAGCTCAAATCTACCATTATTTTATATTAAAACTAGCTATAAATAACTATTCTGTATAGCTTCCTGGTTAGTACTGTTGGCCCCTGAGTCTTTCAGTCAAGTATTTAACTTGTTACGGCTAGATTCCCCTTTCTACCAATAATCATTATCAGCATCATGTATAAACAAAACCTAGCACTGTCAAATCGGATTTCACAATCTAAATTACAGCATCTGAATTGCTCATTTCACATTTATAACAACATGGGAATTCCCATATTCATGTAATATGTTTTGGATCTTAAAGCATAAACAAGTTGACTCAGTTTCTAAGTTACATCTTGGGGACTCCCCATTCACCACTTGTGCATCTATCTAACAGGTGCTATCCTCAACAGACACTAGGGGACATTCCCTATTCTGTTTTCAACATAAAGTGCTTTTCTCTCGCAGAAATCGTTTTCTCAAATAAATTCAAAATGAAATTAATATGTTTTGATCAAAGAGATACCAATATCACACTACCCTTCTTTGAGACGAAGAGTGCATTCTTTCTGAAAAAGGAGAACAAACAAAATTGAAATATGGTGAGCATTGGTACCGTCGGCATTTTTTATTAAAAGTTTCAAATAAGATTTGTTTATATTTAAAGAAAAGCTAAACACCGATCTCGAAATTATCTTCAAGCATTCACCCACATCACACTTAAAATTGTCTTTTACGAAATGTATCGAAAAGTTTGTCCCATGAATGTTTTTTTAAAAATTTTTGTTTTATTTATACAATGACCTTTACCAATTTCTGCTATTACTTTTGGATTCATTCAACATTTTCTTTCAAAAGAGGTATATCTTTATAGGTTCCACAAGAAGGTGTGGTGAATACAGAGCATATCCGTCCCATTGTGTTTCCCTTTAAAGAGTTACAGAATCTTTTTGAAGAAAAAAAAAGGTTGGCTATTTTTTTCATTTATTTACCCCCGAAATACTATGTTACATTCGCGGAATGTTCTGAGGAAAAGCTAACTGTATGCAATATCTGTCGTAGAAATACACTATATCTTACATATAAATATTTCTAGGAAGCCTTGGCGATATGTCATTCCATGTCCGGAGACACAGTAAGACTTCTCGTGAATGTTTTAAGAGACCGAAACGTAATTCTTGTTTTGTACACTAAAGCAAAAACCTGCCTTTTTTCCTGTTACTCTCGTGTGTTTCTTGGGATAGGATGGAAGATATTTTTACGACGCTTTTGCATTCATGAGTAACTATGAAAATGCTAGCAGCAAATATCCTCAGGGGACTGGTCCCCGGGGACGCTTTCAATACTCGTCTAACGCTCAACACGCTTGTACTGGAGGAGGGCTGTGGGGGGGGGGACGGGGGGGAAAAAAGACAAGCAGGGGGTGTGAAAAACAAAACGGCTGAGGGGTCGCAAGGCGTCATGGTCTTCTGTAAAAATCGAATGACTAGTACTGGATTTTTGCCCTGGTGTAAGCTTTCCATCTGAAAGGGATAAAGCCGAGAAATGCTTCTTTGGTACCATTTTGAAATTTCTAATTTCGTATAGGAGCAAGTACGAAAATTCACCATTTTATATTGAAATACAGCAAATTATAATCACCTTTTTTCCTTTCTTTTAGGCATTTGTAGTCAAATACAAGGTAAGAAATGTAGTGAGTGTCTAATCTATATGACTTACCATTAATTCACACAATTTTTGGTGCCTCAAAATCTCTCGTTGGCCCCTTTAATGAATTGAAAAATACAATTCATCACTTGTTCAAACAATTCCTTAATTAGAAATATAAGAATTCAATGTTTAATAACTAAATTTGAGCGAAATGTGCTGAAAATATAGTATCATCGTTCCTCAAGATGATAAAATTCGATTTTTTTTTAAATTCCGTTTCCCAATTATTTTGTGCGAATGCGGAATATACCTTTTATTTTTTTATTATTGTTTAGTATTCTACTTTAATCTGCTAATTTTTTAAACCTTAGACGATACTTCTAACTATCAAATCATGCAATTGCTGAAGGAAGAATGTTTGGAGAGCTGTAGACTAAATTTTATTGATTTTGTTTTTTTTTTTTTTTTAAAATTTACTATTCATAATAATAAGGTAAATTTTTATGCTAAATATACAACGAAACGAGATCCAGGTCATTTGCTCAGGCCAAGAATGTATGCCAGTTTTCTGGGTTGAGCAACGGTAAGCTTTAATGAAAAAACAAGGAATAGTGTTTGTTTTGATTGCGTCCAATTACATCTACAAGAATCGAAATTTATTTCAAACTGTCGTCTGCCGAAGGGGGCCGGGGGGGGTGAGGGATGGGGGGCAACCATCCCCTTCGGAGAAAGTACCAACATGCTTATCACAACAGATACTATCACAGACACTTGCTTTTGGTACCAATAGATAGCTATGACCCTCCTCGTTCCATTGATACCAAATGAGTAGCACCATGTCTAGCATTACGTCCCACTGATGTCATAAGCTCACCGTCATTCACACTGTCATTTTCCATAATACACATGTAAAATAGGTTTCCATTTTTCGCTAAAAAAAATAGGGATGTTCAATTTTTTACGCAGTTTTGTTGGCTCTACTTGATGGGAAATAACGAGTTTTATATAATAAGAGCATCTTAGTGCTATAATAATGCTTTTGAGTCGCTAAAATTGCGAAATATCAATTTTTCCCCCCTATATTCAGTATTTTCATACTTTCCTCACCTCAACATATGCCGTCATAGTAACGTCATAATGGGGATGTTGATACCTATTTTGATGCTATGGAAAGAAGAAACCTAAGCTCTCCTGTGGTATCAAATTTACAGTAATCGGATGTTCAGTATTAACGAAAACCACAGTACCAAAATGGTCATGTCGACTAGGGTATAGATGAATAATTACTAATCGTTGTTCATACACTTACTACAATAAATTGTATGAAATGCGGAAACCTTGTCCTGCTAAAATAATGAGGTAAACTTTACTACTTTCTTAAAGATTTATCTTCTGAATATAGCATTGCATATTATTTTTTGTCCCTCTGTCTTCGTGTACATAGCAGTTTACTTTATTTAATGCCTGTTGCATTATCTTTCGTATACGTACTCTCTTAAATTAAACGATTGCAAAATTCACTCTCAAAGAGTGAAACTCTTTTTAAAACCACTCCAAAATGAGTGGTTTAGTACTTAAAAAGAGTGAATTTCCCTCAAAAAGAGTAAAAATCACTCCAAAAAGAGTGGATTTCCACTCGTTTGAGGAGTTAAAAACGAAGGACAACACTTTTGAGGAGTGAAACGTAGGACAACACGAAAACGAGTAAAATCCAATGCTTTTTGAGTGATGGTAACTCTTTTTGAGTGGGAATTCGTACAAACCACTCATTTTTTTTATTGTTTTTATGCTTTTTCAGTTGAAAAACTTTTTTTGGGTGAAATTTTTCACTCGTTTACATTTAGATAGGTATTCGTTGCCCCTTATACTCTGGCAACTACTTTTTATTGCGTATTTCTTCAATATAATGTTTTCTTCCTTCATTCAGGAAAAGAGTAGTTTACGATCATATGTAGATAACAGATATCTTTGTAATTATCTGATAAATGTAATTTCTTCTCCGGACGGGGAAAGTTCGTTGCTAGTAGACAATATTTATTTACTGGTATTTTCTGCATTATAGTAGTTGGGCTTAACGTCTAAGATAAGAGCATTGATACTTCATAATGGCAATTAATAGAGTAAAAGGTAATCAGTCTTTGGAAGTATCGTCATCTTTTCAATCTTTTTGGTTGAATCTATCGCATTTTAACTATCTTTCTTTCTTCCTCTAATCCGTCCCTTCCCGATTGATGATTGCATAGTAATCTATTGTCAGATCTACTTCATAGTACACTACACTGCACTGCAAAAACAGTGCTTATAATTAAAAACACTAACTTAAACCCTTTTCTAAACGACTATTTTGGACCACTTTTCTAAACAGTTTTGACATGTCTGTTTAATATCTAAACGCCTTATTCTAAACAAAGTGTTTTAAAATCTAAACAGTCAGGGATTGACATTAGGTGTTTAACACATCTGATGCCAAGTGTTTAAGAATTAACATCCAAATCTCTAAACACTAATTGCACCACGTTTTTAAACACTGTTTTGCAGTGTAATTAAATAACTGTAAATTGCATGAACTGACAGAAAAAAATACCTTAATTTTTGGCAGGTTTCTTTTTTGTTTGATAGGTTTGGCCATTCTACTTTTCGGGGTTTTTTTTTTAAAAAAATCGACAAATGTTCATTTTTTTTTAAACACTTTTTAAACTTACAGCATTTACTGATCCTCGCATTTAGCGAATAATTTTTTATCAGTAAGTTGTACATAATTTATACAAACTTTACTGCTGAAAGATATATTACTGAATTGAAAAGTTGATATGTTCGACAACTAATTTTAAAATTTCTAACGTCCTCATCAACTCTCAATACTGTCAGAAAAAGATTATCTAATCAACTATCGATTTCCCCATTTGCCACTCCTGGCCTCAGCGATTTCTTCAAAACAATAATAAATTGCGTCCCTCTTTGTCATCAAAGTCCAGTTAGTTTGCTCTTTTGCATTGGAAATTGTTGTTTTAAAAGACCCCTATAAGTGGTTAAGCTACGGGCATATACCGTATTTGGCACGAAATGACATTTTTATGCTGTTTACTAATAAAAGTCGTGATCCCGACTTTTCAAGTTAGACAGCAGTCCTAAATGGCATATCATGACCGTTTTAAAATGCATTAGTATCTGTGTTTTTCACAATGAACATTAACTAGGTGTTGATATGACCTAAATAGTAGATTCACCCATCGTGTCACCTCTAGTATCTTTTTCGGAGGTATGGACATTGTAGGGGCATGTGCAGTGTGAGTGGAAATTCAAATTCCACTTTAAAGTCTGACTCAGAGCCTTCGAAAGTAATTATTTTTTTTTTTGTGTGTAATAGTGAAAAATACATCTAGACTACAGATAGTAACCAAATATGCACAATTCCGAATTTAGAGATGAATCGGATTTTTCGTTTTGATGCAGTACCATTTATGTGTAGTATTACGGTCCTAGGATACCCTGTATAACAAAAATTTCCCGGATCCGGAATTTTATTAACAAAGTTGTGATTTTCTTATGAAGGAAATTACGATTTAAGCTTAGCAATTCACAAACAGTGATTAGTATATGGACCACGCTTATTACATGGCCAAAGACACGATTTTTTTTTTAATTGAGGGCGCCCGCCTCAGGAAATCTCTGAGTCGCTGCGGCTTAAAAATCTATTGAAACATGGTAGTCCGTAGCAAGGAAAATCAATCGTATGCTTTAGAATGAAAACATTCAAATCAACGTAAGCATTTAGCGCTACATTAACTCTAAAACATTCTGGACTAATCTTTTGCGTCGGGGTATCAATGAAACAGGTGAATTGATGTTACTGACTTTTGAGCGAACCAAAATTCTTTGCCTCTCTTGTCTAAATGACTGTCAAATGAAAAGCAAGAGTAATCTTAGTGATTCATGAAACAGGTGAATTGGGACCGCATTATTTTCTTTTTTGTCTCCTCTCCCAAACTACTCGATGCTGTCCAAAACTTCCTCTGGTGACACGGATGGGGTGAATTACTGTAGCAATTTAGAAGAAAAAGGGCATTTTGACTTTGGACAATTGACTGATTGTGGCTTTACTAAGAACAATTATTGTTTCCCCCGTAACTATCAAACGCATTAAGTGCCTCTTGTGGTTTTCAAAGAGTCATTAATATTGAATTCTCTACGCGATTAAATTGGTAAAAGTGTATTTTAAAGCATACTTTATTGTGCTAAGCTAATGTTAGTGCGTGTCAGGGTTTGCAAATCGCGAAAATTTTACTTGTCCTAACCATTTAATTGCTTACCATTCGATTAGGCAGGTGTAGCGCTCCCTTGCTTGGATGTTGCTTTATATTTATTTGATTTCGTCGTTTGATTAGCATCTATTAAACCCTACCACATCGAGACTCCCCCACAACTTAAAAACACCACTTAGACTTTTCCTTGAGGTAACCGTTAAAACGAGACCACAATTGTGATTCAGAGTTTTATAGCGAACAATTTGCAGCAAACAAGTTTTACAAATATAGTCACAAGTTATTATATGCGCAAACACGTGAACTGTACAATTAGACCTAGGCATTTGACAAGGACGGATGATAATATTTGAAGCATACCCCTCGTTCTATATAACCATATTACCGCGAAATTACAGGACAAGATTGCCAACATTCAATTGGGATGCAGACGATCGCTTTCGTCAAGTTCGCGTTTACCCAGAGTGTGTTGTCCTGTTATAGCGTAAAGATTTGTTGTGTGTAGTGGGTGTGTGCTACAGCGGGGCTTATATGAATAGCCAATTTTTGTTGCTGGAATTCTTCAATACCGTAACACCTTTATTGCGGCCGAAGCTCTATATGATATTTAACAAGTATCGAAGAAGCTCAGGTCAATATCCTGATGGGCCGGTATAAATAGGACAATTTATAACCATGCCGTGGATATGGGCACTAATGGAGTTGTACATGTTTTCCCGCGTGTTTTGGGAATAGTTACCTCCGAATAAACACCATAATCTTTTTCTTTCACAATTGCATTTAGGTGTTGATAAGAGTAGTGCGAGTCGAGTGTTTATTCTGCTTCTTTCCTTATAACAATGTCAAAATGTTCTTGAATTTTGTTCGCCTTTTTTTTCCCGGAATGTCATTGTCTGGTGCTAAACTCTTGGTTGCTCCTAATTAAAAAATTCTTTTTTCTTTTTTACCATCCCCTAGTGACTCGACTCCGGTACGCTAAAATGCTAAAAATTTCGTAAAGGTCTAGGTATCGTTTCTCATCCTTTCATGGTCATTTTCGCCCCGAAAAAAAATGTGAATGTAGTCACCTTCCAGGCAGTGATTAGGGTAAAGTCAAAGTCGAAGGGTGGGGGGGGGGGTGGGTGGTTGCCACCCAAGGGATATTTACGTGCAGTTTTGAAGATATATGGCACAAGATAGCTTCTAAAAACTATGTTTATGTAAAATAGCAAATGCCATCATTTAGAGCTGAAACCGAATGAAAATCGATATTTTAGATTTAGCGCAAATTGGTTGCGCCTATTTTGGTGGGAAATGCCAATTTTGCCGACTCGCGGACTTGATGGCGTCATTGTTTTTGACGACATTACAGGTATGTTGCGTATCAATGGAAAGAGGAGGACATAGCTATCCATTGGTATCAAAGAATTCATAAGCATCGGGTGCTTTATAACAAATTCCCTAGGGGGGTGGTAACCAACCCCCCCCCCTGGTAAACCGTGTACAAAAAAAAAGGCTTGGTAAGAGAGGGTAAAGTGAGTTGTTTTTACAAGGAAAAAAAAAATATTCTGTGTATCAAAAAAAAACGTCTTAAATATGCCCTATTTTTAGCTGAAAGTGAAAGAAATGGTCATTTGCCATAATAAAGGGTGAACGAAACTTGTAGGGATTTCTCTTTGAGAAATTTTGGAAATGTTATTAGAATTTGCAACGCAAAATGAATTAAGTAACTCAAACCCCACATGACATTATCTTTTGAAACATAGATCGCCATGAGGAAATTTGAGAAACATTCTTCCAAATTAAGAGGGACAAATTGCTGTGGGTAGATCCATTGGAATGAGGAACTGTGTTTGCTAGACGTATATAGATTAATTTTATTAGGCAAGAGCTAGTTTAATGACCTCCAGGTATATTTTCAAACCTTAACCTTAATTGACACTTTTAATTTTTTTATATTGGGTTCAAATGTTTAGTATATAGACATATAACCTTGTAATAAGCATTACTCATAAGAATAATGACAATTATTCAATGATGAACCTTTTATCATGTTTATATAGGGACATGAAGAAAACAACCACTATTCTGCTCCTATAATTTAAGGCATAACTTAAAGGTGCTTGTTCCGATTTATGTGTATTGTGTTCCTCTCTACTTGATATGAGAGCCTAGCCTGTCACGTTTTGGGTGTCGTATCAGTCCGTGGGAAACAAATGTTGGCGTTTTGATAGATACGGCAATAATGCATGTTGGCAAGTTGCAAAGCCCTAGTCAATACTGTGCTATTAATATTGTGGTTACCACTAAACGCCGGTTTTTTGTTTATATCTTTTGGAAGAAATGATTTGAGGGCTCAAATTTCCACAGAACGAGAAATTAGAAAAATACTGCCTTCATCCGATATCAAAATCGATACTACTTCCGGGTAATCGAAGGGGGGAGGGGTTTCCAAAGACGATCGGAACACGCCCCTTTAATAACTTTATATGTCTTGTAGCTAGGCATGTCTTAAATTTTAAAGGAATTTGAAGCCGTAAAGAAAAGTGTTTGAAATTAATGTATTGACTCTCTGTAATGTAAGTTTAGAGTGATTTGTCACAATCTACGAGTCATGTTGAGCAAAAGAATATTGATCCTGGATATGCGACGCCGTTTATTGGGAAATTTTGCGGAATTGACATGTGATATAGGTGTGAATGAAGGTATTAAACTTGCCCTTCAAATCAATGTCAAGCTTTATAGGCAGATTAACTGTTTGTTTGTATTCTTTATTTTACCTACCTACTTTCTTTGCATTAATTTTATACTACAGAATTTAGATTGCATGCATGGGAATGATAAAATGGCATTTGCAACAGCAAGGTCACGTACAATACTGCATATGTATACGTATCCATCTGTGAATATGGCAATCGTTTACACACTAAATTAAAGATGTTATAAATTTAAATGTAACCCTTATACAATTTCAAGTTACGTGAAGATATGACAGGAAGTATAGTCTATCGGGGTTGGTAGGCCATCGTTCGCCTAAAGAAACAGCTCCATAAGATATTTGTTAAAGCAGCACTGACACATTTTCACAAATTATGAAATTTCTTCAATTTGCTCGCAAACGATAGTCTAGGTCATTGGAAGAATACAGATATATTTTACACATAAAAATAACATACCCCAAAATAGATAGGGGCATTAATAAGAGGCTAAAGACATCTAGGTAATTTGTAGGCTAACGTTAAGTTTGCCATAACTTTAATCAACAAATGTGTCTATTACATATTACACGAATATTATAGACTCTTACTCATTGATATTAAAACCACAAAGGTTACAGATCGGTCAAACAGACACAGGGTGGAATCAACCCCGGCGCGTGTTTTCTTGTGTTATATGTCATTTCCGTCGTCCTCTGCATAAAATGACTCCATGCAGAGTCCTTTTATTATAAAATCGTTCTGTTTACTCATAGGGCGCTGATTTGGGCTTAATCATTTCAGGTGAGGACTAATGTATATAAAAGTTTTACAACCATGCAAAAATATCAATTAAAAAATATGAGGACACACTATTTTTCAAAAGTGCCAGTGTCTCTTTAAGATGTATTTGCCTTTAGTGGGTTATAAGATGTAATTGCATGGGTTATTTGAACATAGCTCATACTTTTAAGACTTAAAAGCATATTTTACTTTTTAGCTCACGTTGTAGACCAAATGTAATTGATCACAACTCACATTTTAGATCATTTCAGCTCATGAATTGAGCCCATCGTTGAACTAGCTCAAATTTGAGACCGTTTTAAGTAAAAAAAATGCCATTAGACTAGTTTTGAAAACAAAATTGGTCAAGTATAAACAAAACCTTTTATAATGTATAGATGTATAACGTCTCCATATAAATGCGTTATTTTTTAAATATTTGATGGGTGGAGTCTAAAAGTTAGAAAATAATTGTACAGAATGTTGAAAAAGGATAATTTAAATTTTTTGAATATGACAAATTTCCCTTACGGCAGGAGCTTTCAAGTGTAAATAATGATTCGCGCCCTCTATCACTTGACTAACAATAACTGTCTTGGAAAGACAGTACTTTTTGTACACCGGTGCCTCAACCTCAACAACGTTTCAGTCAGTTGACAACGCGCGTGACAAGGCAATAGCCTACCGGTTTATGCTATCCAAATAAAATTCGCTTACTTTATGCCAAATATCAAAAAGGAGAACATACACAAAATGCTATATACATCTATATGCTGAATAAAGGGCACGTTTTCACCTTTAAGGTAAGTTAACGAAATACCATTTGTTATCTTCTATTATCTCTTGCTGTAGTAACAATACTAAGCGCCGCCAATGTCACAGGTTTTAATTAAAGAAGAATTTGTATTGTAGATTCTAAATAGATATTAACGGAGTCTATTTTGGTGATCCTAACAATCAAAAGTCAACAAATCGGGTTTTATTGGTTGTCGAAAAAGGTCAGGGTCCGAGGTTTGCGTTTGTGGTGTGCATCAAATTGGAAGCTGTTGAGCGCTTTATGTTATGTTGGGAAAACAGAGATTGAAATTTTAACTGATACAGAGTATGCAAAACATATACATATGTATTTGCGCCATGAAAGTCGTTTAAAAGGAATTAACGAGGAATACTATGACGCTAGAAAGAGTGATGGAGTAGCCAGGATCCGAATGGAGACAATTAAAATACCAGCCGAGCGAGGTAAGTTCTTAGCAATATTTTCTGACATAGTTAACGCTTTTGCATTCTTTTGATGTAAGCCATGTCACGCTAATGAGTCTCATAGCCCCGTTCAAATAGCAAAAACGAATACAAATGGATTGCTTGTCACTACTGGGGCTTCCATTCTGACCGCTTATTACACGGCACGCTCATCTCTCTTATTCCACGCGGTTACTGTTTCATGCGGCAATAATTTGTTACGGATTCCCAAAAGAAAAAGAAAGGGGAGAAAGATCAATAGCTTGTGGACTTTTCTGAACAGTTACGAGTCGCTCTGTAGCTCTTGCTCATGCAATTTTAAGTGATAGAAAAGAAAGAAGGTGATTTAAAGTGCTAACAAAATGACTCTAAAACATTGCCGAATGCTAACGGTGGAGATTACAACACATCGCTTATTATGATTTTCTTAAATCAAGTTGATGCGAAAGCTGCGCTTTGTTTTGGCTTGAAGGTAAATGATTTACTGCTCGTACTCGAATCGGTTTGTAATTTTTCACGGCAATCGTGACTTTATCTAATGGCAAATAAGAGACATGCAGCGATGATTCAAGATTCAAGTTGCTCAAGAATATATACTTGGAATTTTCATGAAATTGGTATTTGAATTCGATGTCATTTATTTTTTGCAGTTTGCTTGAACCGAAAATGACAATTGAAATGAAAATCGCTCAGACTCTCACACACAGACCGCCATTATTATAACAAGGACATAAACGAAGTCGTACAGATCATTATTGGTTCGAATTTGACTAGCAAAGTATCAACGGAATTTTGTTGTATGGAGCAATATTTACACACAAAAAAATACACATCTAAGTCAGTAATTTTATTTGAAAAGAAATTTGAAGTGTTCGTTTTATTCCATTTCTTGGCAAAATAGGGAAACATCTACTTCAGGGGTGTTCCCGTAAGAAGACCCATTTCTTTCTGACACACTTATGAATTCGGAAACCCTTCACGGAATAAACCACCTCTTTATTCCGTTAAGGCTTCCGAATTCATAAATATGTCAGGAAAAAAAGTGGGTCAGATGGTTGGCCTTACGGAAATACCCCTACTTCAGTGCCAGTTCGATAAAATGATGCCACAGTCTTAAAGGGACGCACTGAAGAAAATATTTAGATCTGCATGAACCTTACTGATAATCAATTCCCCAAATATGAAAACATTTTGGAGTGTTTGTATTTCGTAAAAAGGGGGCTCCGAATTCATGGGGTCCATGCTACACATATTTAGCTGATGCCTCTAGCCAAAGAAGAAGAATGTGTCAGAAAAAATGTTCCAGAGGAGTCGCCTTACGTAAATACCCTACTTCAGTGCCAGTTCGATAAAATGATGCCACAGTCTTAAAGGGACACAGGCATGAAAAAATATACGACCTAATGAAATGGACCCTTATGAAATCAATTCCATATAATTGAAAAAAAACGTGTTTAGCATTTCGTCGTAAAAAAGGGGAAAATGAACAAATATACTGTCCTTCACTTCTCCATCAAGGATGGATGCTGACATTTACTGTCACATTTTATCAAACCTGAAAAGCAGACAGTACTCAGCGTCACAGACCATTGATATAGTATATGTGCTAATCCGGCTAATTCAGCCTTTCATTTGTCAGATTAATATCTTAGTACAAGCGGAAGTACATTGTCTGAATCCCAGTCTGAAGTTTTTGAATTGTGTCACCAAACCGCTAGATCGTACTTCTGGCAGGGATGTCAACACCGTGATTTTCCGTGGTAGGAAGGAATGCCACGAACTACCACAAACTTGGTGTTCAAAATTTATGGAAACGATTTCATTAGCAGATTAAGGGCCCATTTAATTTAGTCTTATATTTTTGTTAACGCCATTGGTCCCTTTAAGGAACGATTTCTAGTCACTTTGGGATTATTGCCCCAATCATGATCCCCACCAGAACCAGATAACCAGGAGGTCAATGTGGTTTGGGGGGGGATTAATAAGTATAATAGGGGTGTTTTGATCTTAGAGTGTATCGGTGCGCCATGGCTGACAGAGCGCATAGCTCTGTATCCATGGCGCGATAGATGCAAGGGTTATTATGTTGATAGAGAGTACTTTTGCAGGGGGAAGTTTCTGGAGTTGAGTTATGCATAGGTAATTAAACAGAAGCAGATGATGTGAACTCATATTTTTCTTAATTTATAGATAATACTGTAAGATATTTTGAACAAGGTTTAAGAGATGATTTTTGAATGTCACTGGGACCGAGACTGCCATAGTAATCGCATGTTGTAGCAGTCACCAAATTACCGTTGGAAATCCCCAATGCCCCAAAACGAGCGAATCGTGTTCCTACCCTCCCGTACAGAACCCTTGTATAGTCTCACATCGTGATCGATTACGCGGTGACAACAGAGATACAGAAAGCTTGCTGCTTTGCCGTATTGTAGTTATAAACGGTATCGAGATGAATAGTGTGGTGTCACGTGTCAGGTACAGGACACGTGTGATTGGTATCAGATATCAGTTTGCTCTTCGGGGGCGACCGTATATATAAATCCGACATGTTAAATCAAGGTGTGTACAGACCCTCTGCCCAAGTGCTATTATTTTTTCAAAAGACACCGTGTATTAGTCTTAAAACAGTAACAAATTTACCTTTCACCTACTGATTCAAAAACGATCGTACGATGACGATTAATCGGTTGCTTTTTCCAATGCAGGATACGACGTCATTTTACTGAAGGGTTCCCCGAAGCAACATAATAAACCAATCAATGCCCGTGAACGTTCATCCAATCTTATTTTTTCACAAAATTGGCTGTATTCCATATACATTCTAGGTGTGCTAAGAGGTCGGATGAGAGGCGGTTTGTGATATTGTTCTTTAATGAATTAAATTCAAGTGTCCCCGCAAGATGTGAAAAATGATGGGTCATTAAGGCTACAAAATTGAAAAACAAAGTCAGCCGGCTAAAGACCCTACCGTGGACTGAATGAGCAGACGGATCCCGTGTTAGTTTTGAGGCTACAGCCACTTGCGCGCGGCTGGGGGGCGGGGGTTATGCGTGCGTTGATTAATATCAAGGGCAACTATTGCACTAGTTTCTACTCACCCTTGGCTCTTATTATTTCTTATAAATCTACAACTCAAAAATATGATGATGATAATAATAAATTAATACAGTAATAATATATAATAATAAATTATTATATTATTATGTATTTTTGTTTGAAGTGAGGCTGGATCCACGATCTTGGAGTAAAGACCAGCACTACGGACTATACCACGACACAATGCAGGAATAACGCGTACGCATAATCATGAATAGCACGCTATGAGAAAATGTATGGTGCTGAACCATTATTTTCGGTCGGAATCTCATTTTACAACACCATCATTAGTGTTAAAATCAGGTCTAGATCAGTGCCAAGTAACAAGCATGTGCTAGATGTTATGTAACAATAGAGACGGGCAGAGGTCTTATGAAAAAAAACGGGAATTTCTCTTGTTTGATCGGTCCAAAAACAAAAGATTCAAAATCAACGCATACAATCAAACCTCGCGCTATTGATTTGATAACTGTTTAGGTTTATAATAAGAGCCCAAATTAGGACCGCAGGCTTGTACTACGTACATCGTCATCAACTGTCATTGGCAAGGTTTTATGGGATTTTAATTTAATCTTAGTGTGTGTGTTTACTCTAAATTTCAGGGAAGGATTAAAAAATAAATCTTTAGGATGTAGTTAGTACCAATCAAAATAGATTTAAAATTAAATCCCATTTGCCGGAGATTTCATTTCATATTAATAAGAATTGATTTAATGTTAATGCAATAGAGATTATTTTAAAACCTAACTTGGGTGGTCATAACACAATCTTTAGGATGAACATTGAAATTTAGAGTGTAGTGTTATGTCATTACATTCGTCTTTTTTTTTTAAAGTATTCTTTAAAATTTTTAATGAAACAAAAATAAAGACAGAACACAAACTAGTTCAATACTCTGAATGGCCAGCTCTAAACATCTAGGCCTATAGATGATGTGACCTAGGACGTCACTTGTTGACATTCAGACGCCCTCGGTGTTTCTGGCAGGCAAAATACAGTATTGTCTGTGACAGACCACATAAAGATATGGTATAAATTACTTGCAGATCTCCTGATCTAAATGGTCACAAATGCAGCTGGTAGCATCAGCTTATTGTGCTTGATAAGAAAGTTAGGATTATTAATGCAAACAAAGTTACAGCAAAAAAACAGATATCCCCAATGCAAAGTATAGGTGCTTGCCTGCCAGTCTCTCTTACACCAAAGGGGGCGCCAAAAATAAAAAAGGTCAATATCTATATGAATAAATTTAACCGATAAACGTTTTATAAACTATGCGGAAATATTATCCTGCAAGTAACAGTGGGCAGTGTTGTAATCGTTATCTCATTATTCTCACGATGACTGGAGATGTTATGGTTTTGTGTTTGTCAGTGGAGGAGAATGGTAGTTATCCATTGAAACAATCCAGTCTAATCTTCCGCGTATAAAACACCAATATATCTGCCCTATTGTCAATACATTCCGGCAAAAAGTTGAAGAGTTCCAACCAATAGAACAAAAAAAACAGACACCGAAAATAGACAAACTGGAAACAAGCTGCCAACAAATATCACTATTGAGACGGAGGAGGCAAGGCGAGACTAGACAGACCCAATAAAAGAATTGTGCGACAATCAAAGGAGGTTCTTAATAGTAGAGAGGCAAAACCGTACGGAATTTTTAGAAATTCATCGTCTCGAATGTTTTGCCGACCCCAAGAAAACATAGAGTAAAACAATAGAAAGCAATGGCGGCCTCCGCTTCTTCCACACTGTGGGGCCGCTCTGCATCTACACTAATCGGTTAGTGATACCAATTGAGGTTTTGTGTTAGAGGTTGGCCAGGTTGTAATAATAGTCTACCTGGATCATTGGCTCAGATACTTTTTTTTAATCATGCAATGCGTGCGCGTAGGTGAAAAAAGGTTGTAGTTCATTGTAGGCGGTTTATTTAAACAAAGATGACTGACGTGTCATTTCATCGGTTGTGTGGCCATGGGTAGTTAGGACAAAATTTAACCACCCATCGCACCCCCCATTACATCCAAGCAACTGAGATTTTGGCGGAGTTTGGTGGATCGAAATTGACATTATGGTGGATACAAGCACCCAACTAAAATGATTCCGGGCAATTTCAAAATGTCGGCGCCAAGCACGGACGACTCGTTTGAATGGGCTTCAACCCCCTTGGCTACAACACTGGATTGTTGTATAATGCGATGTGTGCAGAAAGAGAACAGCTGTAAGGCGCTTTCACGGGGAGTCAATAGGTTAGTTGGCCCGCAGACTGCCTCCAGAACAACCCAACAGCGTGCACAGGGAATACAAATATCACCTGCAGAAATATCTGAAATTGTCAGGCGAACCAGGCGCATGTATTGTATTCTTAGTAGCTTGGGATAATCTGGAGCGCAAAAAAAGTCCATTCAACATAATTTACCTTCTCGTGTCCCCAAAATAGTCAAAGGAAAATAGAATAAAAAAGTGAATAACTTTAAAAGAGTATTTATTGAAGTCGAAATATTTACGAGGTGTGAATTGGCATGTGTATATCAAGCAAACTGATTTGATATTCTCTTGATCTGCCTCTTTGTAAAAGCATGTCGAGAACCGGATTTACGATTTGGGGAAAATAAAGTCAATCGTATTACGCAGATTGTCACCAGGAATATGAGGAGCTTGAATTGAAAACATATGATTAAATACTGGAGTCAAGCTCGATAAGCTATCTAATCGATTTTATTAACATATTGTGAAAGAGATTACCTTTAAACCTAGTCAATGAGTTGAGTTTTAATTCTATACTCTGTTAATTGTAAAGGATTACTTTGATTGTGAGGGCCAAACTTTAATTAAAGTTTTATTCCTTTTAGAAGGTTTGATAACACAAGATATGACTTATCCCCCCTTCAAAAAATTAAAAAATCGGCAAAACTGGTACTCGACGTTGCCTAGACAAACGGAAGAGCACCATCAAGAAAACTATCAATCATTGCTTGAGAATAGAATACCCCAGAAAGACGACGAATACAGCATCGTCAAAACCTTGATTGACAAAATTCTGAACAAATGAGTGCGTATTGATTGTAGAGGTGTTAAAATATGTACAAGACTGTGCAAAAAATGTAAATTAGCTGCCATTTTTCAATGAACATCTTAACACTTAAGTGCCCAAGCTAAAAAAAAAACTTCCGTTAGTGCCCAAGGGGGGGTTCTATGGAACCCAACCAGATAACCACTTTCCCAGGAGTTGATCATGGCCTACACAAGTAAAGGGGGGGGGGGGTAAGTAAGATACCACATACCCACAATAAAATGAAAATCCAACTTTGAACTATGACCTATGCGCAATTGAAATTGTCACTGCTTGTCCCAGAAGTGGTTCGCAATACCGTCCGCAGCAACTCCAATATGAAGTATTTTTTGAACCAAAATATTCATTATATCTTACTTAGATATAACCAATTTAAAATAATCTGCCCAAAATATAGCCAAATTTCTACCATCTGTGTATTTTTCTCAGACAACTTCAAAACACCTTGTTTTCTCATGGCCTTACACATTTAAGAGCACGGTCATGACAAATATTTTAAAACTTGATTGCTCTCGCATGTGAAAAGGTTTTGTGATTTAAAGGGGGCATATTAATATTATTAATTGCCTCCAAGGTATATATGCTACGCCAAATAAATCCCAAGATTAATTCGTAATGTTTATTTAAAAAGTATCTTGATTTTTACTTCCGTTAGTTGCCCAAGAGGGGGTGCCTAGGGACCCACCCTAATTTTTGTTCGAATGAAGCCGTGGCGGATTTAAATTTTTTAGTATCAGGAGAAGGGTATTCA